>BQNB010121916.1:3441-20374 GCA_026074375.1 Tanacetum coccineum
GGTTTAAAAGTTACGGAGTGCACAAAGATTATCAACATGCAATCGGTGTCTTTTCACAATAGTGAATACTGTGAAACGTATCATTTGGGTTTAGTTACATTGTGGGACACTCCTTCATTCCGTCACATACTCTAACCTTTCTTTTAACGGCGAATTTATTAGAAACTAGCAAGATGCTGAAAAAGAATTACAAGCAAATGGTACAAGGATTTTTCATCCAAGTAACCCAATTTAGTTTAGAATTACAACGATTAGAACACCAATTAAAAGAAATTTGAACTAACTCATCAAAAAGAAGCTCCATACGCGGATTTGTAGCACCAAAAAGCAATTGATTCTTGAAGGGCTAATTAACCACCACTTTACATAACAAACATCTTCTAAAATCTCTTACAGCCACTTAGAAAGTCGAGAGGAATTAAGCCATAGTAGCCAATCATCATAAGAGGTTAAATCAATGTCCTCGAGCTCCCACCTGATGAGGTATAGTCTCCTCTAGCTAATCAGGAGGAGCTAATGACGATCAACTACTCTTGATCCCAAAGATAGACCGAGCAGATCACGCCAGGTTAGAGCAGACCTCTAGAGCAGAACTTCGAAGCAGACCTCGGATCCAACAATACGAAGGAGACATCTGATGCCAGAATGGTACTCCGGAGATAGTTGGACGATCGAATGATGGTTCAGGTCCAGAGTCAGTAGCATCGGTGTTGGTCAGACTAGTAAAATGTCAGAAGGACCAAACCAGGACCACAATAACATGTGATGACAAAAGGACAGACCAGGACCACAATAAGACGTGATGACAAAAGGACAGACCATGGCCACAATTCTCTTGTCTTCAAGTGAAGCCTCACTAGTATAAATCAAAGGCGTATACCCCAAATGATACACCATGTTACACACACACCGAAACCATACTTATTATCTTTCTCTCTCTAGTTTTCCTCACTATAATATATACCAACATATACCGATGCTTACTCTCACGCCAGAGGTTGATCTCAGATTAAAACCCTAGTGGCGAGCTAATAGTGTTATGTCTTACTTTCAGCTGGGGGAAGAAGGAGCTGCAACAACCTCCAAAATAGTCGAAGCTGAACCACACTTTTACTCTCAACCGAGGAGCCGAAGGAGACACCTCCGAATGAACCAAAGCTGAACCAGATAATTCTTATGTTCTAAGCCCGTTTACCAAGCCCAAGCGGTCCACGTAAATATGCTTCAACTTTGGCGCCATCCGTGGGACTCGGCGTCCCAATCTACACGAACTAGAAAAAGGCAAAACCATAGTTGATACACAACTAGAAAGGGAATGGTCCAAGGGATGGAGGAAGAAAGAATGGGAATGGGTTCACGAGAATGATCCACCATACCCGCTTCGTTGGCCCAAACAAATACTTGTCAAACCTTCATCAAGGAGAACATCGAAGCGTCGAGAACGCTGACCGGGGTGCATGACCAACATGAAAAGATTGGGGAGAACCCAAAGAAGCTCACTTGTAATGAATCAAAAAGAGAAGAGTTGGAGGACCCTCAATATGCAAAACAGCTTTGTGAAAAGAGCTTCATCATCAGGATAAGGGAAAAGGAACTCCTTGGAAACTTTTACATGGAGATTCCAGAACAAAAATTCAGAAGCTTCTATGGGAGCATGCCACTGAAAGGAGTTAGGAAAAGATCCTCCGGCATACCCCTAGAAATAAGGAAGAACCAAAGCAAGATGCATTCCATGTTGAAGTACTAAAGGAATGCATCGAATAAGAGAGACACTTCCAAGTCTTGCATGTGCGAACGGGTAGGGAAGCATGTCAGATGCTGGTTCGGAGGCACCAGGACATACAAAGGTTTGAAGTTGCTCATCCGACATCTTCGAAGGTGATGATCCTCCGATGGAGCTTCCAGAAGAAGCATGTCATACAAAGATATGAAATTGCTCATCCGACACCATCTAGGGTGATGGTCCTTCGATGGAGCTTCCAGAAGTAACATGTGATACCAGGGTATGAAATTGATCCTCCGGCACCATCTAGGGTGATGGTCCTCTAATGGAGCTTCCAGAAGTAACATGTGATACCAGGGTATGAAATTGATCGTTCGGCATCGTCTAAGGTGATGGCCCTCTGATGGAGCTGTAGCATGTGACACGAAGGTATGAAATCACTCATCCGGTATACACTCATTGCATCTCACATATCAAGTGCAGAAACTAGCAAGTGTTTGAACTCTTTACTTTTACGCGTTCTTAAGCCGCCACACAAGGATAGAAAGCACATTAGTAGATCCTTTGGTAGCACAACTATAAACCTTACCTTAGCCTTTTAATTTTAACAATAAGCTTGCATGATAGTTCGAACAAAGATGCTGGTCTGGTACATGGTGCCGATGCATATAACTAAACCATACATAGGCATAGACGAGAATTTATAGAATTCCCTATAGTTGCGTAGATCCGAATAAATAAGCTCTCATCTGTAACGTAATGGTTTGCATGTAACAAGGTATAGTGTCCTTTAGATAGTTGGGATAAGATAATCTTAATTGCCTACTCGTAATTTTAAAGATAAATTAGGAGAAGACCACCCTAGAACAGTACTCTAAAGTAACCCGGGAGACAAGGGTCACCTCAGGATGGATGTTGCCAATCTAGCACGGGCTGAGCCAGACAAATGCTCTAGAGAAGCTGACATGTCAAAGTACACGTCATGTCCAGAGTCACCGAAAGAACTTCGGAGAAGCTGGTATGTCAAAGGGCAGACCGTGTCCGGAGTCATCAGCCCCGTCCTAATGCAGAAGTATCAGGAGACAGTCCTCGGGTCCGAAGGAGCGGACCTCCAAACCAGACAACCATAGCCTCATAAGCAGGCTCGACTGTTACCTTTCTTTCAAAATTATGGGAGAAGGAAAAGCCTCTATAACAACCCTTGTTTAAATTATATGATGGGACTCATTACCACGGAATAATCAAGTAACAACGGACAGCTCGCTACCTCCAGATGAAATCGGTAAAATCTTAATATTATCCCTACCTGGTTACATTTGGTAGGAAGGTAGAGGGATAAGTGATCATGAAAACATGCCCGCATTGTAAAAGGAAAAGGGAGGTGCTCGATTCCTCTCATTTTCTTGATAAGCTCTCCGATGAATAGCTACATCGGATGGAGATGGCAGCACCAGACATGCAACACAGGTGATACAAGTGATTGTCAAAACATGTAACTGGGAAAGGATTAAGTGTAGACAAATTTCCAATGTATGCGAACTTAATGAACACGAGTTGGCTAATACTACGTCGGGCATTAAGTAAGAAATACAATAACAGTGGCAACTCTACACAAAATTCCTACTTCGATACAGACAGAACTTGTATGAGACAAAAAAAGCGCTCGTAATAATGTAACATATGTACTAATGATGAGGTATCGTACGGAAGGACGCTTTCGGGAATGGACGCCTCCTGGTAACATAAGGATAAAACACCTTGGTTTGGAATAATGCGCTTGTGATGGTCCACATAAATAATTAAGATACGGATTAGTGATACTACATCTGGCTGAATAACCTATGCCTAACACCAATTCGTGCTCTTCGGTAAATAACTAAATTGGATAGAGATGATAGCACCAAAAGTATAACACAAGTGCTACAAGTGCTCGTGAAAACATGCAAACGAGTAAGAACAAAAAAACAAAATTTTATTGTTATAAAAAGTGCAGGATAATTAAAGAAGCTCAAATGGAAGGATAACACACATGAGGATAGGAGCTTCAGAACCAAAGAGCTCCTCAGAAGCAGATAGCTCCTCATAAGATGGGAAAATAGCCCCACCGAAGGAGGACATCCGGATCAGACATCATCACTCTGAACCAATGTATTCCTCCAAAAAATGAAGGAAATGAGCTGATGAAGCAGGATGAGGTCATAAAGGGGGCCACCCAACCAGAGAAGATATTAACCAATGATTCAGTATTCACAAGATCGAAGCAACCAAAAGATCCTCGGCACACCACATACCCCTTTCCCAAAGAGCGCAAAATATAAGAAGAAAGAGAAAAAGTTTAAGTTATTTATTACAAAAGAAGGACGAATAAAGCTCTCGAAGGAACACTAGTTTTGGTCATTTTATTGACTTTTGAGACATTTGGAACTGACGTATGGGCAAAGGTCTTGTGCGAAAGACTTAAAATAGGAACGATGGAAGACACAAGAACTACAGAAGCTAAAGTAGGAAGCTGGTCCATATCCAGATCCGCTACCTCCTCCGGATCAGCCTTGTTTGGCTCAATATTCGCTCCTGGAACAAAGTGAGAACTTTCTGAAGCGGCTTTCAGAAAAGATGGTCGATATCAACTTACAAGAAAATACTTAATACCACAAAGACTCATGATCTCATGTTTATTTTTGATAATCGCATCCTTACACTTATAAGCCATGGATTCTTTGGTAGACAGATCATGTTTCAGTTCATCTAAACCAGCCCCTTGCTGCATTATCCCAGACTTGAACTCAGTCAACTCGCCAATTGATTAAGTAGAATGCTCATAAAACCTTTGTCAGTTCTCCTTTGGTGTGTCTAGTTTGGAAGCAGGACCAGCAACCTTCATAGTTAGTTGTTCAAAAAACTCAGACTTAGCCTTTAAACGAAGTCTCTCACAAGAGTGAACTAAGGAAGAGCAACGGACATTCATTTCAGAACCATGAGAAACCAAAAGAGCAGTTAATAGATTCATTGATTGAAGGGTTCGAGCGAAGACATAGTCTTCATCTTGAGTAGCTCAGCCAAAGTGAGGAAACAATCAAGCGCATCTTCACCAAACATATGGCGCTCTATCCATTAGCATAAGGATGAGGCATATAATAAGGAGCAAGAGAAAGATGGAGCATTTATCTTTCTTGGTCTCATCACCTATGGTGGGAAAATAGTCACCACCTTCAGGAGAAAATTCAACACCATCGTCATCCACTCTAGTACAATCAGAGGCATCTTCCTCCAGCTTTTGCTCATTTCTAAGCACTTGATGATCTTCATTCTGCATCAACCCTAATCCTTCGGCACCTTGAGCTAAAGCATCCTCAACAACATCTAAAGGAAAATAGAGCAAATTGATAACGAGCACAAAAGGAAAATCTTTCAAAGAGAAGAGGCGAAAGCCACCCTGAGCAACACTAGAATGCCAAGGAAGATCAAAAGCTCCAAACAAGATCAAAGCTTCAAACAAGATCAAAGCTCTGAATAAGACCAAAGCTCCGAACAAGATACTTTGTAAGGGAAGAATGGTAGTGTGCATCATCTTGGTCATCAACATCATTAACATCGTCAGCAGAACCTTTTACATCATTGGTACGCTTCACGGAAGGAACACTCGACCCAACTTTGGAAACATTGCGAGTCAATTTTCTTAATAGCATCGGAAGGCTCCTTTGGCCGGGAAGAGGTTATTCACTATGCCATAGGAATAACCTTTCTAATGATCATAGTCTCAAAATTACTCGCAAATGACTTCGTCCGGAGTTGGAGCAGGTAAACAAGCATCCTCCGCGACAAGGATGGTGGTATGATCAGCAAAAAGATTAGACCAACTAGCATTGAGACCAGAATAGACGAAAACAAAATATGTTATGTTATGAAGTTTAACACATCGAGAAACACTATGAGAATGTAGGCGAGGATGTAAGACTAAAGGAATGATGCATTGTCATGGATTATAGCTCGTCTTGCTTTAACTTAGAATACAAAGGGAAGCCGCATGATATAAAGAGCTCCTACCATTATAAAAAGATAAGGAAGCAACGGATACCTAGTATGACAAAACGAAGGCAACGAAGCCGAATAATACAAAGATCTCCTACCATTATAGAAAAGGGGAAAACTAGGTGTTACAATGCATCCCTCAAAATGATGGAACAGCCTGTAATAGAGCAAAGTCTCTAACTAACTCGAAACATTTGAAATGGTGAATTAACTCCCATCTCAGAGTAGCAAAACAACCTTTGGATGAAGAAGCTCCTCTAACTAGCTCAGAACCTCCAAAAGAGAAGGACATAGCATCAAAAACATACTTTGAGCATGTAAGAACATAAGAAGAATCTTTTCGAAAATATTCGATCGGCTCCAGCCTTGCTAAGGCTTATGGAGACTTGGCGTATAATTCACCACCGAAAGGCAGTGAATTACCCCATGGGAATCGCCAACCAAATCGATATTCTTTTTGTCACCCAAAAAAATAGGACGAGCAACCGGAAGCTTGGACCAAAAGCTCGAAATAAGAGACATTACACATAATTGGAGTCTAGCATTCCCAATCAAGAATTGTAAATACTAGACTGGGGGACATGATGAGGTATAGTCTCCTCCAGCCAATCAAAAAGAGCTAAGTGCATAATGAGGAACAGTCTACTCAAGCCAATCAGGAGGATTTAATGACAAGTTTAGAAGAAACCAATACCACACCCATCAAGCATGCCGCTACAACAAACACTTGAGTCTATCATGACATGGCTAAAACTACATCATACTAGACTGGGGGGACATGATGAGGTATAGTTTCCTCTAGCTAATCAGGAGGAGCTAATGACGATCAACTACTCTTGATCCCAAAGATAGACCGAGCAGATCACGCCAGGTTGGAGCAGACCTCTAGAGCAGACCTCTAAAGTAGAACTCCGGAGCAGACCTCAGATCCAGACAATATGAAGGAGACATCTGATGCCAGAACGGTACTCCGGAGATAGCTAGATGATCGAAGGATGGTTCAGGTCTGGAGTCAGTAGCATCGGTGTTGGTCAGACTAGTACAATGTTAGAAGGAACAAACCAGGACCACAATAACACGTGGTGACGAAAGGACAGACCAGGACCACAATAACACGTGGTGACAAAAGGACAAACCAGGGCCACAATTATCTTGTCTTCAAGTGAAGCCTCACTAGTATAAATAGAAGGGGTATACCCCAAATGACACATTAGGTTACACACACACCGAACCATACTTATTCATTTTGTCTCTCTAGTTTCCCTCACTAGAATATATACCAACATATACCGATGCTTACTCTTACGCCGGAGGTTGGTCTCAAATTAAAACCCCGAGGCGAGCTAATAGTATTATGTCTTACTTTCAGCTAGGGGAAGAAGGAGCTCCAACAACCTCCAAAGTAGTCGAAGCTAAACCACACTCTTACTCTCAGTCGAGGAGCTAAAGGAGACACATCCGAAGGAACCAAAGCTGAACCAGATAATTCTTATGTTCGAAGCCCGTTTGCCAAGCCCAAGCGGCCCTTGTAAATATGCTTCAACACCACCAACGCATAAGTTTCCTCCATAAAAGATGAGCCATTGGACAGAAACAGAAGATATGGGAACTGATGCGGTTGGTTGCAACGTAGAAGTTATACAACCCTATTAGGTAGTGTACCTAATCGTTGTAGTGTAGTATAGGTAAGACTCGGGGGTTATTATCGTTCTCTAGGGGAATAGTTTGGGTAGGCTCGAATCATATGTTCACTAGGGTCTAAGGGTTGAAGGAAGATTATTTTTGTATTTTTTATGTTTTTTAGAAAGCAAGTAAATCTTGAGTTTTAAGACTGGGTTGATTAAACTACTAATTTAAACTACTCCCAATTATGCAAGAAAAGTAAATAGATGAGAAAAACTCGTATGGTTAAATAAACATGTTTACCTAATCATGCACTACTCCCTAGTTGTCTTCTCAGATTTTATCGCCCGTCACCCTTGAAAATGTAACGTGTAAGTATATATTAATTCAAACACTTAACTCGGAATCCACCCAAAGGTAATTTAGATATGAAGAGCTAATCACATGTATCCTTTAACCTAGCTGCGTTTCCCTAGGCGTCTATGCTATGTAATTTAATAGCTAGTTTTCTAAAGCCTAATGCACACAACATTAACAAGAAGCAATACTAAAATATCTAACAACTAGGTTTCATGCAATCATAAGCAAACATAATTAAATTTAGCCAAGCATGTTAATTGAAAGCGAAGAACAATTAATTAAACAACACATAAACATATTGAATGATTAAAAAAGGTAAAGGAACTTCGCTTCAATTAAACATTTAGTATAAATGAGTACAAAAGGGTTTAGAAACCCTAAAAGTCGACCATAATGGCTGGTACAAAGATATCCCTCAATACTCTATGTTTTTCCTGTTTAAAATACGAAAAATAAGGTTTGTATATATAGAGTTGGGGTCGTGACGACGTCGCTTAGAAATCCTGACGTCGTTAGCCCACCGAATCTTCTATGGGCTTCTTTAAGTCGGCTACCTTGACATCGTCACAAAAGGTTGTGACATCGTCGCCTTGAAACTTTGACTACGTCAGAGAAAATCCTGACGACGTCTCTACTCTCCACGCACTGTAAACCATAGCTTGATAAAAAAAATTAGAGTTGCGTTATTGACCCGTTTCTTCCCAAATCGAGCCCAAATAGCCCAAATCAAGTGCTTTTTTCTAAGCTTCCGACAAATGCTAAAGTATAAATAAAGAAATACGATTAAGTACATAATTTGAGCGATATTTTCTTGATTTCGAAGGGATTAAATAAACGCCTGAAAAAGTGTATAAGAAAAAGTATATAAAATGACACCTCATCAAATACCCCTACACTTGGGATTTGCTTGTCCTCAAGCAAATGGGCTTTTCTACCTTGTAAATATCAAAGTCGAGGGCATTTAACCTACTCGATAAAGATAGTTTATGGCACAAACGGATTAACCTCGTAATTAAAAGCACGGAAATAATAGACTAACACCTCACATAAGTGTTTGGATTCTCTCTTTCTCTCAGTGTAATAATAAATTATAACATTTATAAAAAACAAGAAAAATAAACACTCACTACCTGTCATAGTATATAGATTAACATAAGCTTGATAAAGGATCAAAACCTCCACCGCTTTGACGTAAGCACCTAGGAACTACTATCAAAGAGGTCTTTTAAAAGGTTATAACATTAGGCGTAGGGTAAAGGAAACAAGGTTGGGGATATGGGGAAATTTTAATTGGTGGTAAGCTAATTACTACAAGAGTACATATAAAAGGCATTGTTAAGCGAAGACGCGAAGAAACTAGGACGAATATACAAAACTCTACATCAAACTCTTTCTTTTTCTTTTCTTGACTCTCTCTAGACATAAACATACAAAATGGCAACCCATATATTCTAACGTTTTTTTTATTTTGTGGAAAACGTAGAGGGGTGAATACGTTTTCGATTAAAATCTTAAAAACTTTTGCATCAAGTACCCGATTTATCGTGACTTAATATGAGAAGTGTCAATTAAAGTTTGTATCTATTAAGATAATATAAAGCATGTAGTTACAACACAAGCACAAGCATCAATCCACAACATAATCATAATTAAAACATAAAGAAATAAGGATATGTAAAGAGAAAGCAAACCGAACACGACGATATATAGTGGTTCAGTCATGGAGCTCCTCTCTGCCCTACTCCACTTCCCGAGTACCCAACTTGAGAGTTACTTAACTAGATCAACACGCTCCCTTTTCGGCAGAGAAAACCTTAACAACGTCACTTACACTTTATCTGGTACTAAGCTAAATACCGAGTCCTAACACTGGGAGAACCAACCCTATGTCACTTACCCTTTTATTCGGTACAAAGTTAAATACTTAGTTCTTACACACTGGGTATAACCAACCCAAACTTGTTATGTTTTATGGCACAAACACATAAACCATCTAATCTAATATGTAATACAAGACAATGATGTTATTACAATGATGATCCAAGATAATGTGTCTAATGGATGTGAATACCTAATCTAAAAGAACTTCCATTGATGGGAAGCCTTCAAATAGATGATGATGATGAGATCTCTAATCTTGTATATCTTCATATGTATGTTGATGTGTCGTTGTGTGGTGTTAATTTTATGATTTAAAGTTTTAAATTTATATTTTGCCAACTTAACCAAAAACAACACTTTAACGGGTAGTGTACCCGGTCGGTGGTAGTTTCATGGTAAGTATGGTGTCGATCACTAAGAGCGAGAAACAATCTTTTTAATTTATTAATATTTTGGTTTACTAAACTAAGTTAATTCTATTTTATGTTAAACCTATGTTAATCTTAAATCTAATGGATAAGGGAGGTTTTCAGTCTGAGAGACTGGCACGGGTTTGGTGGTGACTAAAACCAATTCAAGACACTAAAACGCAGGCAAGCAAATTAACAGAAAATAAAAGAGTTGTCTAGCCAAATATAAGAAAAATGTATTAACCATTATTAATATAATCAGAACGTTAGTTTTTTTATTAGTGCAATGATTACTTATCTCGAAGCGGCGTATCATTCTTAGACTTAGGCGGGACTTCTTCCTAAGACATAGACACGTAGAATTCTGTCACAATTATACGCATTCGCATAAAGCATCTTTATTTGCTGATTATAATCTATCTCAGGGATTAAGGAAATAGTGATCTTGTTAAATACTAGCTCATAGAGACTTTACCCACTTATTGCTTAATGGCAATTCATACACTAGTAGTCTACTAACCAACTCTTTACCAATTTATTAGAACGTACTTGTTGATACCAAGGTCACCTTATGGCCCAACTATGCTCACAATCAAAGGGTGACGATAGGTCGTTAATTGTGATCTTATTGATTTGGATGTATAAATCACTATATGGAGAGCTATCCTAGTATCTAGATTACTTGGTCCGTTTCACTAGATCCAGTTAAATGATAGGTCGCATACAAAAGCACGTAAAAAAGTATAATGATAAACATAAACAAGCAATTCAACGATAAATTAAGAAATTGAGATAAACAAACCAAACATCAAGATCTTCATAACAATGGGTAATACCCGAAGGTATTAGCCTTTAAACGTCATAATTAATACAAAAGTAATGATTTAGCTAAGGTAAACTAACCGAGTTAACGAATGATACCAAAAACTAAACGATTTCAAGAGTATAAGAAATTACACGTTGTCTCCTATGGAATTAATTCTGTTGCTCGACCTCTTCTTCTATTTTTCTCCTCTAAAAATCGACTTTTATGGTTTAGGTATCAAGAATATGATTTAGCACACTGAAAACTCATTTTTTAGTTTTCTATTTATAAGGTCTGAAGTCGGTTTCGATACGGCGTATCGAATGTGTTGGATACGGCGTATTGGGGTTTCTTGGAGTAGGGACCACGTTTGATATCTTCCAGAATATTTTATTCCCATAGCTTGAATACGGCGTATTGCTTCTTTGGATACGGCATATTAGATTTATTTCCTTCGTGGTCTTTGTGGTGAGTGCGGGCCCGATCGTTGTGCAATTCTCAAATACAAATGATTAAGTAACAATTCTTTGCAATAATTACACAAAATGGGTTAATAACATGGGATAAATGATGCTATAAAAGTGATGTTATTTGATGTCATCAAATATCCCCCCACTTGAATCCTACTTGTCCTCAAGTAGCCTTTAGAAGTTTATAAAAATGTATCCCTAAGGATTTTTCTATTTAAGCATTTATTTGATCTATTACAAGTACACAACCAAACACCTCACAAAATAGGAAGATGAAAACACTCAAATCACTCAACTAATATATGTGGTAACATGTAACTAATTCGCTCAATTGCTCGGTCATGATGAGTATTCTATCATAAGCTTGGCAAGGATACACATCTCCACCACTAGAGCTAAGGAGTAACAAGTTTATAAAGGTAAAATGGGTTTTTATTATAAGGCTTAGGGTTGATCATTCTACAATCTTTCACCAAAAGTACCACACCAACAAGGCAACTGAAGCACACATACATGGCCGTAATGATGGAATAGACATGTGTGTTCGATCACATCCTCATTCGAGTTTAACCAAGGGTTAGGATGAAGAATGATACAGGGTAGGGATCTTCTAACTTTCATCAATAGTAATAAACCAACAAGGCAGCTGAGACATGCATACATGGCCGTAACAACAGAATAGACATGCATGCTCGTACACATCCTCATTGGCGTAAAACCCATGGTTAATGATTAGGAAAGGGAATTAAATTGTTGTTAAACAAAAATTATGAAACAAATAGACTAGGTCCAAGATATAAGTTGCTAGACACTTTTTTCCGACCGTTACCACGATTAAGACACAACTATATACAAACGTCTTGATCATAGATGAAAAACAACAACCAAAGTTGGCGTTCCCTTAACGGTCAACTTCCCAATCATCGTATACTTTACATACTTTTACAAGACAAGTGGTGATAACTACCACTTTATACAAAACTTTACATCATTGACTTATAAGACGTATCAACGAATAATCGATCCTTCATATAAGTCCTTCGGTCTAAGCTTTTGTGAAACGATTATCTGCAAACTTTCCTCCTCTTTTTTGTTGCGATTTTCTAATTTTTTCGATTTTTTTCATATACTAACTACGAAACTCGATGTAATTTCACCATCTTCAAGATCATAATAACTCCAGATAATTCCTTTATTAATTCTTCATTCTTCGGACGTACCAATAATTATGTTGGTAGTAAAAATACACGAGTTTTGACTACTTTATACATTCCCATCTGCAATGTGCAAATTTCTTCCCAACCGTACCAAAGATAAAAAAATTGACACAAGACTCGGGAAATACATACTTTACACTTTAAGCAACTAGCAACTGATAAATGGACTTAATCTAACAAGGTAGGCTAAGGTGTATAAGGTGTAGAGCCAATCCTTTAGGAATAAATGTACGTATAGAAGTAAAAAAGATAAAGAGATAAAAGGATCATAGATCATGCTGTTGGGGAGCTACGAAAGTGCTAGGCTCATCAGTCCTATGCCTAACATTGTGCCTCTGGTACTCTACTGGTGACTCAGAATATCTCGTGTAAGTCGCACCGGCCTCGTCCATCATCCGTGAGAGGCTAGTGACAATCCACGTAGTAAACCTGGAGAAGTCGCGAACCATGCTATCCAACACCTCTCTCCTGTATATCTTAGCCAACCTCGTCTCAAAATTAGCTATATCACCCTCAGTATACTGTAATCCCTCAAACCTAAGGTATTGGTGCCTCTGATCTCTAGGTGGAAGAGCCATGTCTGTAAAATCAACAAGTTTAGTGCAAAGATTGTAAATTTCAAACATTCTGTTTTGAGAGAGGATACGACGTATTCAGAAATAGATACGCCGTATAAAGATCTATAGTCAATACGTCGTATAGATCAATACTGCGTATAGGAATCAAAATGCAGGATCTTTATCAGATCAAACGCCGTATTCGTTTTACTAAATACGTCGTATTGAGGATTAAGAGTTTGGGTAAAATTGAGTCAATACGCCGTATTCATGTTTAGTGGATATGTCGTATCGCTCTGCTGTTTAAAAATGAAAATAGGTTTCCTTTTCTACCCATTTTGGCCTATTATACCAAAACAATATCGCTTGTTACAACTTCTAAGGGAATAAGGGAAGACCTAATCAAAGGGTTCTACAACAAAACATCTTATCCTCAAAAATCAAACCCTAACCCTAATCGAATTTGAAAAACGAAATGGAAGTAGGGTTCCTTACCTTGTCGTGATGAATCGAGAGAATTATACAGACGAAAGGAATTTAATTTTCCAAGAAATTTTTTGCGGTTAAAATTATTGAGTAAGAGTGAAAAGTATGAATAAAACTTAATCCGGCGTATCAGATTAGGCTTTTATACCCAAACTCGATACGTCGTATTGGTGTTTGTCCAATACGCCGTATTGGGCAATTTCGTTGACTTAGTCAACTCAAGTTAAAAACAGTGGATACGCCGTATAGGTGTTTACCTAATACGCCGTATCCGTTCTTGGAGACCAATTTTCCTAAATTTAACAGAGTAAAGAAAACGTACCTTGGCCTCCGCAACATTCTTGTGCAATCATCATCCTTATAATTCTGTTTAGGGTCGAACGGAATGCCAAACGGCACATACAAATTCATAATAAGATTGAATAGCATTACGTTGACAAGATAATTCCAAGCCACGATATTTACGTTTAATTCCATGACAAAACTTTTCATAATGAAAACTTTATTGATTTTATCGTGATTTCCCTCTAGAAGATTATTTGACCCTTGTGTATTTTCATTACCCCCGAAGATTGTATCATATCGATTTCATTATCATCATTGTCTTTATCCGATTTTAGATCATCAGGATAAATTATGTTGAAAGGGAATAGATCATTAAAGTACAAAACGTTTTGTTCCACTTCATCATATTCGGACAATGATGTTTCGTCATTCAAATCAAATTCATCGATGTGTCGAGGGCTTAAAGTGGGTTTAGTTAAGAAATCGGATTTAGATGTTAGAGAATCATTGTAAACAATGGTTGGAAGTTCATTCTCAAAATCTTTAAAGAAATCTAAATCATTTAAACAACTGACCGTAGGCTCGGGTGATGGAAATGAAGGCATATTGACTTTTTCATTATCAGTTTCTGAATCTGTTTTCAAATCATTGGCATAAATTATTTTATAAGAAAACGAGTTTTTATCAAAAATTACCGTGTAATCTTCATCGTTGGATTCGTCAAACGAAATTCTAAAGTCAATTTCTTTGTCATTAAGAGAACTTACCGTGGGTTCACAAAAGAGTGTTTCATTCGATGTCAAATTATCATTGAAGACTATAGCTGGGAATTTGATTTCAACGGATCTGAGGTCTTGAATGTCTTCATCACACCAGATCTTACCATACTTAGTAGTTTCTCAGTTAAACACTTTCCCACGTTTTCGAACTTTTTCTTCCTCGAGCCTGATGTATTCTTCCATAGTAATATTTGGGTTGTCCATCCTGTAATAAACTTACTAGGAAAGATAACCGTCAAATAACTTATACATAGTATTACATAAACACAATTAGCAAACATACAGGAATATAAACTTATTCTAAACTACACTAATCCTAAGGGTTAGATCTAATCTAATGTTAAAACCAAAATATTAAATAAAAATTAAAATTAATTTTCACTCCCCGGTAGCGGCGCCAAAAACTTGATGTGTCTTTGTGTGGTATTAATTTTATGATTTCAAGTTTTAAACTTATATTTTGCCGACTTAACCAAAAACAACACTTTAACGATCAGTGTACTCGGTCGGTGGTAGTTTTGTGGTAAGTAGGGTGTCGATCACTAAGAGCGAGAAATAATCTTTTCAATTTATTAATATTTTGGTTTACTAAACTAAGTTAATTCTATTCTATGTTAAACCTATGCTAAACCTATGTTAATCCTAAATCTAACGGATAAGGGGGGTTTTCAGCCTGAGAGACTGACACAGGTTTTGTGGTGACTAAAATCAACTTAAGACACTAAAACACACGCAAGCAAATTAACAGAAGATAAAAGAGCGGTCTAGCCAAATATAAGAAAACTGTATTAACCATTATTAATCTAATCAGAACGTTGGTTTGTTTATTTAGTGCAATGATGACTTATCTCGAGGCGACATATCATTCTTAAGATTAAGGCGATACTTCTTCCTTAAACCTAGACACGTATAATTCTGTCACAATTAAACGCATCCGCATAAAGTGTTAATACAAATAATGTCTAAAAACCTTATTTATATTTTTTGACCTCTCAACGTTTTGATAATAACAAAATGTAAAAACGTTTACGATAAAATTAAACGTTTACAAATTATTAATCGTAAAATTCCACTTCTAAGATTAGTAATCACTTAAGGTATGAACAAACAAATCATTAAGCATGATTAGTGATCAAGAAATTATTTTTCTCTTATCCATTACATTTTTGCAAAAGAATTTCACAAAATTAATTATACAAAATATTTTCTAATTAAAAATTTTTTTTTATTAAAAACTTAAAATTTAAAATTCAAAATTTCCTCCCAAAACGAAAGCTTCCATACCAGATACAACCTTCCTCACAAAAGACAAAAAAGGGAGCGTAGTCTACTGTGCGGCCCCCTTATAGGCCTGGCGGCCCCCTTATATATCTGGGACCACCCTCAGTGACCGTTGGACTTTCCTGCCAATAAATACTGCTCAATTCCTTGCAGAAAATCACCTCTTTGCACAAAATTTTCAGATAACTTTCTCTCTCTAAAAATCTTCTTTCTCTCTCTAAATCTCTTGATCACTAACATTCTTAGATCTTGTTTCAAGTGATCTAATCTCTTCTTCTGATCTCTTCCCTCTCATTCATGTGCAAGAGAAGAACATTCGTATTCGCCAAGAAAAAAATTGTTATTTAGTGATCTCTCATCTTTTCTTCTAAGTACCAAATATATATTGTAATTATCTTGTGTAATTGTGTGATTCGAATTGTGTGTAAATCCGATAGTGTAGATCTAGTAATTGTGTATTGATTATGAAGTGGTAGATTGGTTTTACCTAAGATTAGGACTCGACATTTAGCTTAGTGTCGGAAAATAATTTAAGCGACGTGTAAACGGTTTTCTCTGCCTAAAGGGAGCTTGTTGACATAGTGAAATCTTGAGTAGGATACTCGGGGAGTGGAGTAGAGCGAAGAGGAGCTTCGTAGCCAAACTACCATAAAATCTTGGCGTCTTGGTTTGATTGTTCCTTTCCTTATCTCTCCGTATCATTGTCATTGTTATTTAGCTTTAGTTTAGATTGTTATATTGTTTGTTCATATTGTGAATTGGTTAGACATACAACTCGAATCTAAATATTTTGAAAGCTAACTTTTGAAACGTAAAACGAACCTGTAAACTATTCAACCCCCCTTCTAGTTTTCACAATTGGTATCAGAGCCAGGTCACTCAAGATTTTTAAAATATACTGTATTTTAAAGCTTGGATAGATCTATGAATTCTAAAAATATCTAGAAGGGCAATCTATGCAAAGACCACCACTTTTTAAAAGTGATAGTTTTATTTATTAGAAAAATAGATTCGAGACATATGTTAA
>BQNB010121917.1:3902-20374 GCA_026074375.1 Tanacetum coccineum
GTTTGGGATTGCTTATCTTAAAGTGCTCATCCAAAAAAGAAAAAGAAAAAGAAGATAAGCACTTGCATAATCAATCTCAAACACCCGTATAGACAAATATCTTGAAGCCTTGTTATAATTTATGCGTAATATTTGTAATGTATTTTGAACTCGTGATAAAAGATTCTCGATAAAATTTGTATGCGAATTTGTATTATTTTTGTTATTATCTAGTTAGTTTGCTCTTACAAGTGTTGTGTTCAAGAATGTTGGGATGCTGTTTGCAGATTTGGTTTGCAGGCTTGTATGTTCTAGTTTCATAGTTGAGTCTACTGTTTGGATATGTGTTTTAGTTTGTTGGAATGTTTCGCTAGTGTGTATGTTTGTAAGGGCATCTATGTGTTGGCAGTGGCACAATTGCATTGTGGAAATGACATATCATTTGCCACATTATACTAGTTGCAGCACCATGGGAAAGAAAATATTGACATATCTGAAGCTGATTTTTCTTTACTTTAATTTCTTTATGGTCTTTTCATGTTCTTTTATATTTCATAAAACATTATACCATATATTTCTATTTTAAGATAACAATAGTTTAAGTTTTTTTTCTTTAAATAGATAATTCAAAACATAAATTTATAATTACCTTTGTCTAATATTTTTTAAAGATGTTGACTGCATAGAAATTGCTTGGTTTTGAACTTCTAGTTTTAAATTTAATGTAATGTAATGTTCCATGTAAAACATGATTATATGATACAGCTTTAATTTGTTAGTGATATGTTTGACTCATTTCCTAGTGAATTTAATAAGATGAGGTAGATGGATTCAACCATACTCTGAATAGCAATAAGCGACGAATTACAAGTCATTTTGTATTTTTGGATTTCACATAGATCAAAGGAAGGGGCCATAACGTCTTGGACTGATTGGTGTGTGGACCCATCTAAAGCTTGCAAATTAAGGTTAATAGTAGCTTTATATTTGATTAGGAGTCGGTTGGAGCCTTTTGTTCTAGTTTTTATCCTTAAGAGGTTATTACTCTATATCTCAAGGAGCAAACATTTGACCACTGTTCATTTACAGTGGTCATGTTTGACTTGGGCCAAATTTGGCCCGGCCCAAGTATTTTTTTTTTTTAAGTTTAGTCCAACATATAGCCCAACTTTTTTTTGGGCTCTACTTTGGCCCGGCCACCATTAGCCCAAAAATTTGAGCCGGCCCATTTGAATCTTTTTTTTTTGTTTCAAGTAGGCAATATAAAAAAATTGCTTGGCAAAAAATAGGAAATTTTTTTTATAAAAGTATTGATTTATTCAAATAAAAAAAAATACTCGCGACATGAGGCCTAACACATAAGCCTATATTAAAAAAACAAACTATTAAACATGAGACCGAACAAATAAACCCGCATAAAATAAATTAAAAAAAACGGCTCCGCAAAATATCGCCAAAAAGATATTCATATCGGGAAAAAAAACGAGGCCATTATTGCAATCCTCCTGTCATACGTACTTGCTTAATCAACACGTTTGAACATATGTAAAACATGATTATATGATACAGCTTTAATTTGTTAGTGATATGTTTGACGCATTTCCTAGTGAATTTAAGAAGATGAGATAGATGGGTTCAACCATACTCTGAATAGCAATAAGCGACGAATTACAAGTCATTTTGTATTTTTGGATTTCACATAAATCAAAGGGGCCATAACGTCTTGGACTGATTGGTGTGTGGACCCATCTAAAGCTTCCTAGTACTGTAGCACTGTAGCCACAGTAATAATGAACAGTGTTTGTGTGAGTGGGGCATTTTTTTTTGTTCGGGTTTGTTTTTTCAGTCTCATGTTTAATAGTTTGTTTTTTTTTCTCATATTAAATGACAATCTTTTTTTTTCAATAAAGGGGTTTTTTTTGCTCAGGCCGATAGAAAGTCGTAAACGTAATTTTCTTTTTTTTCTTATTTTTGGCGAAAGTAAGGGGATTTTAAGCTTCTTTTTTTTGGGCCGATGAATAGTAACCACCAGGGAAAAAAGGAAAAAATAGGCGGCCTAGTACTGTAGCACTGTAGCTACAGTAATAATGAACAGTGTTTGTGTGAGTGGGGCATGCCACGTCGTATCACACTTTCATTAAGTATATTATAATAGTAGCTTTATATTTGATGGGTTTTTCTAACATGATGTTAAGGTGTGGACATCAGGCTGTGTGTCACAGCCTGATTGGGCATCAGTTATTTGTGAGGCCTGATAATGATTAATAACAATAACTGCTGACCAATCAGGCTGTGACACACAGCCTGTGTTCTCACCTTAACATGTGTCCCATGGACACATTAACATGTGCCTCAGAGACCCATATTTGATTAGGAGTTGGTTGGAGCCTTTTGTTCTAGTTTTTGATATTAGAAGATGGATATTTTATCCTTAAGAAGTTATTTAGATCAATGAATTATTAATGATTACATAAGTCTTAAACAGGCAAACCATAACACATGAGCTTGGACTCAAACAATACAAATCCTAGTCTAACACAAATAAGTCCATCATATCATGTGTTACCTTTTTGCATTTGGTGGAAGGTCTTGATGTGCTCTTATACATGGATGGAATCTCTAATTTATTTAATTTGTAATTTTGTATATGGTTAGTCTTATATATCAATAGGGCTCTCTTATGTTAACAAGTTGTAACTTGTAAATATCTCCTTAAATTAGAAATGAAGGAGTTATTACGTGTCTCTTTATAATCATTTTTATCTATATATATGGTTTATATGGAAATTGTAATAGCTAAACTTTATGCCTATTTTTAACACTAATACGACATGGTTTGGAATCTGGAAGCTAAAAGGAAAGAATACATTTTTTCTTTCCTCTTTATAACGTGCTATCTCTTCCGCTTCATGGCCGGCCCACATCACATTAATAATTCACGTCCCCTTATCATTTTTCAGTTCTACTAAAACCTTATGAATCGGACCACACAAGTCCACACATTTCACTTTATTTGAGTATTTATTCTCTTATAAAATGGTAGGATTTTTATAGACCAGCCTGATTACTTGCTGAAGTATTGAACAAGAATCACAAAAAATCTCAAAAGTTTACAAAATGTATAAAGATAACTACATCCTTCAAAAAGATCTTCCAACCTATTACAAGACTATAAATCTAATGGAGTGTCGAGTGCAAGATTAATAAAATTAAGAAGGAAGATTTCTAAGAGTGAGGTGCGTGTGAGAAACATGTCTAATATTTTTATTTTTTTTTTATTTTTTTTTTTTTATTTTTTTTTTTTTCTTTTTATGTTTTTTTTTTTTTTATTTTTTTTTTATTTTTTAATTTTTTTTTTTTTTTTTTCTTTTTGTTTTTTTTTTTTTTTTTTTTTTTTTTTTTTTTTTATTTTGTTTTTTTTTTTTTTTTTTTTTTTTGTTTTGTTTTTTTTTTTTTTTTCGTAAACACTCTAGTTAATTGTTAGCGGGGCATTTTTTTTATTTATGTTTATTTTTTTTTTTTTGTTGCGAGTTTAGTTTTTTTTTTTTTTTTCCCCCCGCCCCCCCCCCTCGGCCAGATCTCATGTTTAAAAAAACAAAAATATAATAATTCTATATTTTTTTTTTTTTTTTTTTTTTTTTTTTCCATCCCTTTTTCTCATATTAAATGACAAAACTTTTTTTTTTTTTTTTTTTTTTTTTTTCAATAAAGGGTCCTTATTTATTTTTTGCTCAGGCCGATAAGAAAAAAGAATCGTAAATTAAGTTTTTTTTTTTTCCTTATTTTGGGGCGAACTAGTTGGGGAGGGAGGGAAGAGGGAGGGGGCGATGCGGGGGAAGGCAGGGGTGTGGGAGGCGGGCGAGGGGAGGAAATCAGCGGGGGGGGGGGGAAAGAGAGGGGGGGGGGGGGAGGGGAGGGGGGGGGGGAGGGGGAGGGGCGGGTAGTGGGTGGGGGGGGAGGGGAGAGGGGGGGGGGGGAGGAGGGGGGTGGACCGAGAGGGTGGAGAGGGGGATGGAGGGAGGGGACAGTGCGGGCGGGTAGGTCGGTAGGGGGAGAGGATTTTAAAGCTCTTTTTTTTTTTTTTTTTTTTTTTTTTTTTTTTTTTTTTTTTTGCCCGATGAACAGTAACCACCAAGGAAAAAAGGAAAAAAAAATAGCGCTAGCCTAGTAACATGAAGCAATTGTAAGTCCACAAAAGAAGTTAATAATGAAACATGTTTGTTGAGTGGAGAGAATGGTGGCAATTTTTTTTTTTTTTTTTTTTGTTTTTTTTTTTTTTTTTTTTTTTTTTTTTATTTTTTTTTTTTTTTTGTTTCGGTTTGTTTTTTTTTTGTATTTTTTTTTTTTTTTTTTTTTTTATTTCATCCAAAAGTCTTAATCATACATCGAAATCTAAAACCATCATCCCCAAACACCCACAAAATAATTAAAAACCTCTAATGTTTTAATATTGTTTTTTTTTCCTCAACTGTATGTAAAATTACAATCTTTTTTTTTTTTTTTTCAATAAAGGGGTTTTTTTTTTTTTTTTTTTTTTTTGTTTTTTTTTTTTTTTTTTTTGGGCTAGCAAAAAGCTATCGATAGAAAAGTCGTAAAGATTCGTAAATTCCTTTTTTTTTTTTCCCTCTTATATTTTTTGGCGAAAGTAAGGGGGATTTAATATAAAGCTTCCCCCCTTTTTTTTTGGGCCATTGAATAGTAACCACCAGGGAAAAAAGGAAAAAATAGGCGGCCTAGTACTGTAGCACTGTAGCTACAGTAATAATGAAGAGTGTTTGTGTGAGTGGGGCATGCCACGTCGTATCACACTTTCATTAAGTATATTAAAATAAAAAAATAGTAGCTTTAAATTTGAAAAAAGTGTGGTTTTTTCTCTTACACATGATGATAAGGTGTTGACATTCCAGGCTGTGTGTCACCACAGCCTGATTGGGCATCAGTTATTTGTGAGGCCTGATAATGATTAATAACAATAACTGCTGACCAATCAGGCTGTGACACACAGCCTGTGTTCTCACCTTAACATGTGTCCCATGGACACATTAACATGTGCCCTCCAGAGACCCCATATTGATTTAGCATTTGGTTATGTGAAGCCTAATTGTTCTAGGTATTTGCATATTAGAAGATGGATATTTTATCCTTGAACAGAATATTTAGATCAATGAATTATTAATGATTACATAAGTCTTAAACAGGCAAACCATTACACATGAGCTTGGACTCAAACAATACAATTCCTAGTTTAACACAAATAAGTCCATCATATCATGTGTTACCTTTTGCATTTGGTGGAAGGTCTTGATGTGCTCTTATACATGGATGGAATCTCTTATTTATTTAATGTGTAATTTTGTATATGGTTTTAGTACTTATTATCAATAAGGGCTCTCATTAAAGGTAACAAGTTTGTAACCTTGAAATATCTCCTTATATAAGAAAAGCCGAAGTTATACATGTAGTTAGTTGAAATTAGAAATGGAGGAGTTATTACGTGTCTCTTTACAATCATTTTTATCTACTAGTTGGTTACCCGCGCATAGCGGCGGTAATAAAAAATTTACTAACTCAACTCTTTACGCAATTTTCTACCCACATAGTAATTTCGTTTCACAACACTTTAAAAAAAAAATCCTTTAAACAAAATAGTAACAGTGTTGTTCCGCGTTGTACAAAAAAATAAAAAAAATAATTAAGAAATTGGTGTTCGGTGTTGGATTTCCCCCGTAGCTTTCCCAGCAACAACCATATTAACATCATCACATTTCTCGCATGTAAAGAGACAACACAAAAAACCAGATAAGACTCACCGAAAGTATATTGTTTTAAAAAAAAAACGTATCAAGTTTATTAAATTTAAAAATTAAGGTTAAATTTGTAAAAAAAAAAAAAAAAAATATATAAAAATCAAAACATAAATAATGACCCAACTAAAAAATGTTAAAAATAAAAAAATTATAAAAAAATAACAAAATGTATTGAATTAAAGAGCACAAAAATTTATTTTTTTGTAAAAAAAATATGGATGAAATTAGAAAAAACTTCATAAATAAAAAATATCATTTGCTAAACAGATATTACAAATTGAACATAAAGTGTGCATTTTATAATAATCAAAAGTGAACACAAGTACACTTTTTTTTGAAAGGAGAGAAAAGAAAACTAAATGTGATTCTTCCTAAAAATAAAGGCGGATTGTCAAGGATTGGCAGCCCCTCCTATCTAATTTTTAATGGGTCTCACAAATTATATAAATCTTTATAATATAGCAATATAGGATATATATGGTTATTTTATTATGGAAATTTAAAACGCTAAACTTTATGCCTATTTAAAACACTAATGACGACATGGTTTGGAATCTCTGGAAGCTAAAAGGAAAGAAAACATTTTTTTTCCTTCCATCCCTTTTTCCTATTCTACCCATATCCTCTTTATAAAGCGTGCCTATCTCAACTCTTTCCGCTTCAAGGCCGGCCCCACTGATCAATTCATAAATCACTCCCCTTATCAATTTTTCCAAAAAATTCTACTAAAAACTTATTAGAAATCGGACCACAAAGGCATCGAACACAAGTCCACACATTTCACTTTATTTGAGTATTTATTCTCTTATAAAATGGTAAGGATTTTTTTTTTTTTAATAACCCAGTCCTGATTACCTTGCTGAAGTATTGAACAAAATCACAAAAGATCTCAAAAATTTTACAAAATTGTATAAAGGTTACCGACTCATATAAATAAGATAACTCTACTTTCCTTCAAAAAAACAGTTTTTATTCACCATTTGTCTGAACCCCAAATTTAACACATCATACAATCAATAAGTGATTACACTATAATAGTTTTCAAACGCATGAGTTACACCTCTCTTACAAATATCCAACCAGCAGGGATATTAGCACTAGATTTTTAAACGTGTGTCCCCTCCAACAGTACTACCCCCAATTACCCAAACAATAGCAACCGTAAATGAATTTTATCGTCCCCCCATAAGAAATAAGAGTCAAGAAAACCCACAACAACGAATTATTTTTAGACCCAAGACAAGAACAAACAGTAGGAATCGCCGTAAACGACCCGCTCGCCAATAACAAAGTATTTTGCGTATAAAACCTCTAATATCCATTTAAACATTAAAACCTCTATTTAAAAAAAATAAAAAAAAAAAACATAATAAAAGCAAATAAAACCTTGAAACCAAAACTCCCAGGCCATCACTTTTTTTTTTTTTTTTTTCGCTTTTAGACGCTAAACAATTTTTTTCCAATTAACCCATGAAGCTATTGTACATTTAATATCATGTCCCTTAAAAAAATTAACTATTTACATTAGATTCTAAAGTACCAACACACTCAAAGGGACATCTATATAACACATGTGGAAAAAATTGGGTATCGATCCCTAAAAACCGACATAAAAGTAACCGAGTTAACCTACCTCCGCAAAATCGACAAACAACGTTTTCACAATAATCTTACATCCAATTTAGGAAAGCCAGATAAAATTTCTTCACCCGATCTACACCTCATTCCCAAAAGCATGAACCCGAGAAACAATAACCCTCCCACTATTTCGATCCACAAGATACGCCAAAATGGAGTTTTTGAGAATAAGAAAAGAAAAACCCAAAATCCAAGGCTTCGACAGCAAGGAAAAAAGAATATCAAAAGAAACGCAGCACCTTTTAACCTTGTTCGCATATCCCCACAATTCGAAATAACACCCAAAATTATTTAAAACTCTTGCTCTATTAAAATACCTTAGACCATCATAAGCCGATAAAAAAACAATTACAGAAACATGAATTAAAGTAGAAATATTTACCCCATCCACCCCCATGGGGGAGTCCCCATGAAAACCCCGCATCATCCCGCGTAAAACATATGAGAAATAACAGCAACGCGGACCAGAGCTTCAAAAAAGCTTAAATACCATATAAAAAAAATTCCATTTTCCCCCACCCGTTAAAAGATAAATTTAAAACATTATCGAAGATTAGGATGCGGAAGTAAAACAATAAAGGAGATTAACGGAACTCCTTGGTTTAAGGCCTTTTGTCAATTGAAACTCCCACAGTGTTGGACTACCCCAACCTAATGATCGACCCTTCACCAGATCTACAGGGCATCAACGACCACCATAGAGAATCACTACTCCACCAATTACCCCCACCACCCCCCCAACCCCTTCCATTTACGACCCCTACTCCCCCCTATTAATATACGCCTAGACCAAACCCCCCCCCACCCCCCACGCTCCCGCCACCTCAGAAAACACCTCCCCCCCCCCAAACCCATCATGACTTATATATTACAAAGTTATAGACAAGCACCAATGTCACCTATCCATGTCAGACAAACGGCCATCTAAAATCAGATTCCAATGATTTACAATTCTCGGGGTGAGAAACATGCATTGTTTTACGATTGGACGCAAGTACACTTTTATACAAATTACTAGTTTGACTAAGTAGTTATAACCCACTAAGCCCATGAATCATGAACTATTAATTACTGGATTGTAAGCGCAGATGTTATAAATAGATCTATTTGGGATTGACATCCCCGTTCGGATGAGTAGCGCTCACTAGTTTCAGAGGTACCAAAACGACGAATGTATACCATGTCGGAACAATTTGGATGTTGCGGGTTGAACATCTACACGGACACATTATTTGCATTAATTTGCATACATATATATTGTATCTTCGGTGTCATGAGCTTAGTTGTCACACCCAGACAAAGGCGGAAACTCGGGAGCACAACATAATGATCAATCATAACACAAGATAAAATATAGAGATAACTACAATGCATAAACTTCAAGTGTTACGAAGACCATCAACCTCGAACAACCTCGAGTGATGTCCCAAATCACAATCCAATCCAAAATCTCTTACAAAATCCAATAGCCTACACAGGGGTCCAAATCCTTATTTAAACCAAAATCTTCCAAATACTAAAACCAAATGTAATAAAAAAACTAAAAAACCTAAAATTCTCTCTTTTATGGGCGAAAAAACGGCTCCCTCTATTCCATCAATTCTGATCGCATAATCTTCTTCTTTCTTGATCCGAATATCATATAATACTCTTGTTTAATCTGTTAATCTTATGATTATAATGATTTAACAAGTTTCTTATTTGATTGATGTTTCTCTAAAGATTTAGGGTGCGATCTCTCATTTAGGGTTTGGTGTTTTTTCGTTCTTTAGGGATCTTTATTAATTCTTATCGACTTTCATTATGGAAGTCAGATAGTCCTTCGTGTATTTATATTATTGCCTTCCTTCAAAGGTTTTTCGTGATGAGATAGACGTGGATCTCATAGCTGCTGTGTTGATCTTTTAGTTTTCTTTGTTTAGGGTTTTTTAGGTTTCGTTTTGCTTGTTGCAGTCAAGAATGTCGAATACAAGTGATAAGGGTACTACGTTTGGAGATGGTGCTGCTAGGGTTGGTATGCAGCTTAGAAGTAGTCCAAAGGTGAGTACATCTTCTCCTTTGGTTTCTCCGTCTACTATTATTAACGTGCCCCGAGAACTGTATAGTATTGATGTTGCTGCCACTTTTGGAGTTCCATTAACTACTGTGGGTGACTTGCAAAAGTTAATTAATGATATTGATGCTGGTAAACATGATGAGTTATTATCTGAGTTGACTAATGAAGATCGTATGGAAACCTTGGAAGCATTAGGTTCTATATGTAATTCAATTAAGGTTGATCGTAATAATGCTGATGTTATCCCTTGTAAGGTTTCGTATGCTGATGATTCAATTAATCTTAATGTTGATGAATCCACAATACCTAGTGACCCTATCGTTCAGTCTGTGGACATCAATAAGTCAACATCCTATGCTGGAGTTGCGGGTGGAAGTGCAAAGGATCAACCAAATGTTAATTCCAACTTTCGTACCTTGGTGGCTGATCCCGTATTTGATGGTGTTAACATCTCTATTCCTCGTAAAGTTGTTGAAAAGGTTAGTACTCGCTTTGAACACACTCTATATGGCTACTTTATTGGAAAGAGAATGGCGTTTCCGGTTGTTGAATATTATGCTAGGAACAACTGGGCGAAACATGGGCTGAAAAGGATTATGATGAATTCCAAAGGCTTCTTTTTCTTTAAATTTGATTCCCGGGCTGGTTTAGAGGCTGTTCTGGAGGGTGGTCCTTGGTTGATTCGTAAATCTCCGATCATTCTCAAGAAATGGTCGATGGATACTAGATTGCTCAAAGAAGAATTGACTCGTATTCCGATATGGGTTAAATTGCATGATGTTCCTATTCAAGTTTTTGAAGAGGATGGTATTAGTCTAATTGCTACGTTCATTGGTAAACCTGTTATGCTTGATTCATACACAAGCTCCATGTGTAATGATTCGTGGGGTAGGAGTAGTTTTGCTCGGTGCTTAATTGAGGTAAATTCAGAGGCTGATCTCGTGGATGTTGTTACTATTGGTATTCCATCTCTTTCTGAGGATGATTTTACCAAAGAAACCATCCGTGTTGAGTATGAATGGAGGCCGCCCAGATGTGATACATGTAAGATTTTTGGTCATGTTCATGACTATTGCCCTAAAAAAGTGGTGAGTCCTCCTATTGTTGCTACTTCTAATGTTGTTACCCCTAATGCTGAGAAGACTAATGATGGTTTCCAAACGGTGGGTAAAAAGAAGAAGAGGAAAGGTAAGTCCAAGTCTACTAATGGCGGTCAGTTTACTGGTCCTTCGGTTAAACATAATGTTAGATATGAGCCTAAAGCGACTACAAGTGCACCAAAGAAGGGAACTACTTATGTGGGTTATACATCTCAATCGACACCTATGTTGAAGACGACTGGTAATTCATCTAAGAAAGATAATCTCTCCATGTCTAATTCTTTTTCTGCCTTAAATGAAGAAGAAGAAGAAGATGAAGAAGATGTGGAAAATGTGTATGATGAATCGGCTAACTTAATTTAAAACACAAAAGCTGGTGGAAGTTCATCTTTCACGGCTGTTGCTGGTTAGCTTGTTTAGTTGTGTAATGTGTTCTAGTTGCAATTAGTTGTTTCTAGAGTTGTAAGAGTTTATGGCATGTCATAAGCTCTAGTTTTAGGTGTTTATCAAGCTGTTTAGCTTGAGGTTAATGTGGTACTTTAGCCACATTCCATTTGTACTTAACTTTTTTCGGTTTTAATATACTTTACCGGGGTAACCCTTTACCTAAAAAAAGACAACATTATATCATTCCTTTGTATAGGAGGAGGAACATAGTTATCTTCATCGTTTCCAATAGTAAGCATATAATCAGTATAAGATATAGCATTACTGTTACTCGTAAGCTCATCATATGACTCATTATTGGATACAATGTTTTCAATATATCCCAGCTCTTGTATATTAGAATTAAGCATATCAGAATTATGATAAGTGTCGTAATGAGGTACCTCAGAGAGTATGTCAGAATCATAACAAGGTTCAACCGTGTCATCATTGAGATAACCAACAGGAGATAAATTTTCCATGAAGATTGCATTTGCTGTAGCTTCATCATCACAGTCTAAATCATATGCATCTACTTGGCCTACCTTGAAATTTGATGTAGCTTGTAACTGGAGATCCTCACAGTCATCAGTTTCTTCCAAACTGTCATCTTAGAAATCTTGTTGCTCTTCATTCAATACAACCTCTGCTTCTTGTGCTTAAGCAAGTAGCATCTTTTCCTCAAACTATTCAGAATCTTTCACCTTTTTCCTTGCAGTACACTGCTTAGCGATATGACCTTCACCATTACAGTTATAACAGCTGACTACCCTTGGTTGATTTGGCCCTGCATATCTAACTATATTGATAACCTGTGCTCCTGAAGCTTGATTATTTATAGCATTGCCTGTATCACCTTAAGACTGTCTACTTTGAACATTTTGAACCGTAACTTGACCATTTTGAATTGTAGCTTGAGTTCTTGGATTAGACAAAGTTCAAAGTTGGTTATTTGTGGGAGGAAATTTTGAGCGGTACATCGAACTCAAGAAGATCATAGCTTTGTTGAGACTTTCGATTGGATCATCACTTAGAATAAAGGTTGGTATAGCAAGTTCGGTATCAGGTTGATATGTTGGTGGTTGTTGAACAGTTGTAGGTGCATAGCTCTGAAGTGGAGGTGACTGAATAAGTTGTTGGGTTATTGGAGTACTTGATTGGTAGTGTTGATATGGTTGATAAACTTTAGTTGGTTGAGCTTGATATTGTGTTTGAGGACTGCTGTATGAAGGAGGTGGGTTGTAGGTCTTTGTCAGCAAAGTAAGTGGTTCCGGGAATCGTTGTCGCATTTTTCAAACTTCTTTAGCATCTTTTTCATTGTGTTTGAGGAAAGCATACAACTGATTCTAAGGTTACACTATGAAGATCTCTTGCTTGTTTAGCTGTTGTGACAAACCTACTCCACTCGGGTTGAAGATGATTCACAAACTTCATGTTGATTTGCATAGGTGTCATAGACATAAGAATCATGTCCAGGCTCGGATGTAAAATTATAAAATTCATCATATAGCATAGACTCATGTTCTTGCTTGGTCATCGTTGTGCCTTCCATAAGTTATTTGACGTGGTCCTATATTTCCTTTGTAGTTTGATAGTGGTTAATGAGAGTGTAGATGTCAACTAGCAATCCAAGAAGAAGTATATTGACAACTTTGATGTCACTATCATAACATATCTTGTCTTGTCCATCCAGGTCTTTAAGTCTTTAAGGACGACGGATGTCGGTAACGTCATATGTGTCTATAACAGTAATCTCTATTTTGAATTGATAAGGACCGTTGTCGATTGAGTCTTTTAACATTTCACAATTCTCTTTTTCTCGGAAATAGAGAATAATCTAGGTCTTCCAACTAACATACATGCCTTTCTTTAGCATCGGGGGATGGGTTTCAGAACCTGCAGCAATAACATTCTCTGCTATAGTAGCCATTGTGAATTTGATCGTGTAGTTCTTGTAAGAATTAATATTTGTAAGGATTGTTTTGACGAGAAGAAGTGTTGTTTTGTGAAAGTTTTGTTGAAAGATTGTGTTTTTAACACGAACCGAGTCAAAAGATTGTAACTTTTTCAATTTAGTTTGTTTAAAAACCCTAAAGTTTAAACCTTTTAACTTAAAAACCTTTTTTAACCTTAAACCACAAATTAATTATCCACTAACTTTTAAAAATCACCTTTTTCATTAATTACCCACTAAAAACCCAAATTCATCTTTATTAAATTAATAATAAAAACCTTTTTAACCCTAAAAAAATCCAACCTAATTTATAAAACTAGGTTTTAGTTTTTAGTTTAGACTCGATCCTGGTTCGAATGTTGTGGAGGTTCGGTTGGAGTAGTGTGACCGAACCAGGTGGTGGTTCGATTGTATGGTGGTGACCGAAGGTGGTGGTGGTGGTTCGGTTGGGGCTTGGTGACCTTTTGGATGGATCGGTTGGAGCTTAGTGACCAAGAGGGTGGATCGGTTGGAACCTTATGACCAAACGGATGGGTCGGTTGGAACCTTATGATCAAACCTAGGTGGGTCGGTTATGGGGTGTTCTGGTTTTGTTTCTGAGTTGTTTCTGGTGATGTTTCTAGCTTAAAGATTGAATCTTTTTCCAAGAAAACCACTAAAGTTTCCAACTTTACGGAAAAGTTCAAAACTTTATGCACGAAAACACCTAAAGACTTCAAACTCAACGTAAATTTTACGTTTTGAGTGACTTTTGCAAAGTAAATTGCAAAAGGTCAAAACTTTATCTTCCGAAATCTCTAAAAATTATAATTTTCTTCAAATTTTAAGGCTTTGTCTTCAAGAACTTGTCTCTTTTAGTCTTCATAGTCTTCATATTCTTCAAGTTCTTCAAAGTCTTCAAATTTGATAACTTTCTTCACGAATAGCACTTCAAATCATCCCATTGAGAGTGATATCAATTGATACAAGATCAATATAACATATAAAATACTACACTAGAAAAAGATATAGAGAGAGAGAGACGCCTAGAGAGAGAGGTGGTGTGGGTGACGAGTAGAGGGAGGAGAGGAGGAGAGAAAGAAAGAAATATTAGATTAGAAAGAGAGGAAATCACCACCCTTTAACCATTCCTTAGCCCTCCTTTTATAGTAAGGAAGGAGGGACTATGAAGCAATTAAGGGGTACTTATTACAACATAGTCCTTCCCTATTTGCACTAGTTAATCCCTACATTAAATAAACTAAAGGGTTTTATAGTGCCTTGGCTACATTGGGACGCCTAAGGTTCTATATTAAACATGGACCAGGCTCGGGTTTTGCTTGGCTTTTCTCCCGCCATAACTCGTACGATAATTTGGCCACGTAATCAACACTTTTTGTGTTTCTAACACCACATAATGGGCCGGTCACATTGAGCCTAAATGGGCCGTGTGGTGTTTTCTAATGGGCCGGGCTCGGGTAACTTTAGGCTTAAGCCCACAATACGTGTAATATTAGCTTACATAAATGAGCTCGATACCCGTAAATAGCCTATTACAACGTTTACTAAATAAAGATAGCGATTCATTGTTCGACTCAATATTTTGAGGCTAACAATCTCCCCCGAAGAAAGGTCTTTAAGATTGTCTTATTGTTGAGTTCTTAAGTCTTGGTCTTGGACTTTATATTTGTTGTAGGCTTGTTCCTTCATGCTGTGTGATCTTTGATCTTAAGCCTTTGTCATTGTATTTTGACTTTGTCTTTAATTCCGAGATCTTTAAATCTTTATCCTTGATATCTTTGTCGTTTTTGCCATCTTGTGATCTTATGTCTTAACCAACATGCTCATACTTTTCATCAAATTGAAAGCTTGCTAACAATCTCCCTTGACAATCTTTGTCTTGATAATCCTGATATCTTTAAGGAAGATCTTGAATATCAGAGTTGCGGAAGTCTTTCTCTTTGAGCTTCAGCTTTCTTGATTCTTGAGTCTTGATGCTTATAGTATGTCTTTGCAGCTTGAACATGAGCATGTGGTAATAAATCAAACTCAGCTGGAATGGATTGCTACACTGTCCTCTTAATCTGCATTTAACATGTTAGAAATAAACATATATGGACGAATATAGCTTTGTCATTCGTCGAAGTTCGGTAGCAAATACCTTTGGTTCCATGAGGATCGACCTGTGATTAGGTAAGTTCAATTTAGAAGAACCTCCTTGACGGGATTTCCAGCTTGAAGCGTAAGATCCTCTAACACATATGTATTAGATTCACCATGCTTGTATGTTCTCGTTACCGGAACGTCTCAAAGCAGACATCACGGTAAGAGTGAATCAGATAGTTACTATCTTTCTGATTGAGTCATCAATTCAAACACTAGACCAAAATCGATATCCAATTGACACAAGCCTGATTCATATAGAATCTCACAAGTCACCTACCGCAATGCTGCTTAATGTTGACACTGCAAGTATTTCCATTCATCACTGTGAATACTAAAGAGTCTCACTCTGAATGTTCTGGCTGAATCCCAAGGATAATGCGTAGGACTCTTGATAACAGCTTATGAACTTAATGGTGTTCAACAAGTTTTTGTCATGAAAAGTGTCCTAATAAGATTTATTTATTGATCTCTTGGCTCTAGACTCTATTAGTGCATTTTGGTTTTAGTAATCGAAGGCTGGAGCAGACTGCCACCTATTCAATATCAACTAACTCAGAGTGAGAAAGTCAATAAAAGTCGTGTGTATCTCCATGACAAATGAGACAAGTGTCTTTTGAGAGAAAGGCTGGGAAGGGTTGTGCATAGCATCACTGGGTCCATAATGTCTTGTCTTCAATACCAGAATTTATCTTTATGAAAACTGATAGCATATGTATTGACTCGGTTTCTGCCTAAATTGTGTGGAGGGCTTCTTACTTTCCACCCTTTATCCATACATTTCTTTTTCATTCTCCAACCCCTTTGATATGTGAGAAATCACATATCTTTATTATATCGAAAATGGCCCTTAAATGATCAAAATGTGCAAAAATATGCTTGTATTTGTGTATTTTGTTGTTTGTGAATATGTAGGTACGGATATTGAAAAATCAATAGAAAACGGTCAAAACCGGACAAACACGGACACGAGAACGGATAGAGTGCAAAAGAGCCAGAAAAATCTAGCAAAAGGTCAACAAAGTCAACTCTTGGTCAACATTGGTCAACCTACAAAATGCCAAAACCCTCAAAATACCCAAAATGCCCTAAATGTTAAACCAAATTTCACCATAAGTCCCTAAATCGTAATAAATCGTAACACCGTTATCTCATTTTTATAAAAGAGATAACGGTCGTTATCTCTTTTAACAATAAACCTTATAACCAAGCCCTTTTCACCCGACCCGTGTCTTTATACCCGGGCCCAAGTCAACAAACACTCCCTCGGGTCAAACAAAGATATAAAAAGAAAAGAGAAAAATGCGGGAAATCATGTTTTTACTATTCATCATCTTCTTCAGTTTAACCTCACCTCAAAACAAAGGGTA
>BQNB010121918.1:0-14324 GCA_026074375.1 Tanacetum coccineum
TTTTCCCAGCAGTAGTCATACTTTAAACCCCAAACGTTTTAACATCTTGTTTTCAGTCTTTGAGTCTAAAGGCTGGTTTTGTGTAGTAAGACATCTTGATAGGTGAACATGAGCCTCTTGGTCTTACATTGTTTGGGTAAATGGGTCTAGAAGCGTAAATAGGCCTAGCAGTACTAATACTTGGCCTAGCATTACAAACAGGCCTAGCAATACTAATACTTGGCCTAACAGTACTAATACTTGGCCTAGTAGTACTAATACTTGGCCTAGCAGTACAAACAGACCTAGCAGTACTAATATTTGGCCTAGCAGTACTAACAAATCTTGTTCTTATTAGTACTCCTGATGGGACAAAAGTCTTACTTAAATGTGGGTATTTTGAAAAGCTTTGATGATTAACCCTTTTGGTATTATCCCATACTGGTTTGCCCTCCTTTTGACCAGTATTAACCACATTTTTTAGCTTAGGCTCTTGACTCTTTTTGTCATGGAAATTACAGTCTTTGATCAAATGGTCAGTACTTTTACAAACAAAACAAGCTTTTACTTTCTTAAAACCAATTCCTTGTTTCTTAGAAGTTTGACCACTTTTATAATCTCTAGTCTTAACTGTTTGAGTCTTAGGTCTAACTGTTTGCATTTCATACCCTTCTTCCTCATCATCTGAGTTCCAATCCTCAATGATAACACTAACTCTGTTAATCCTAGGATTAGACGCAACTGACTCACTGACTAACTTAGGCTTTTCAGTATTTGCATCATTTGTTTTACCTGCAGTCTCACTTATTTAAGTATTAAGCTTAGTTGTTTGTGACTCAATGATTTTATTCCTAATGGTATATTCATCTAACCCTGTAAATGATATGTCAGCTCTTGGGGTTAAGAAGTTCCCTGTTATGGGAGGGGGAATAGCTTTATACCCATCTGCTTTGGAAGACCTATTATTAGCTAGTGTGGACTCTTCATCACTAGATCTGCCATCAAAAACACTAAAAATATTCTAACTATTAGTTTCATGATTGCTACTTAATTCATTCAATTGCGTGCTATATACTAAACAAGTTTTATCTCTAGCACTCATTTGACTGTTAAGTATTTCATCAAGATTCTTGGATGATTCTTCCTATTTAGCAATCTTATCTTTTAAATCATTTCTTTCCTTAACAACTTTCTCTAATTCCAGATTTAAGTTGTTAATTTTTATTTCTCTACATTTAAGCTCATAGTTTTGAAATTCATATTTCTCACCCCAAGCCAATTCATTCTTTTCATGTCCAAGAATCCTAGATTCTAGTGACTCTAAGGCTATCTCATAACCCCTGATTTCTAGTTATGCTTTGTTATGTTTTTCTCTTTCAGTATCATAGTTCTTTTGAAGAGTTTTAAATGAATCAAGACATTGTTTAGAACATTTTTGTACCTCACTGTTAGAAGAACTTGATGAGCTTGAAGAGGAGATTGCCATCAAAGCATAGTTGACTGGTTCTACTTCAAAATCATTGCTCCAGTCATAGGTTCCTAGACTATCTTGAGCCACCAGTGCCAGTGATGAAGATTCAGTTGTTGGTGTATTGCTCCTGACATTGTCACCATAAGATCTTCTCCCTTGATTTCTTCCAGATCTACATTCTCTAGCAAAATGCCCTTTTCTATGACAGTGTAGCACTTCAATCTTTGACTTATCAAGAGAAAGAAATAGGTCATTTTTCTTTGAGGTCCAGTTCTTTCATGTTCCTCTTAATGAACTTCTTTAACTCTTCTACAGTCAACTAGCCACCTTGCCATCGAAGATCTAATTCCTCCAAAGTATCTCATCTATTACTAAAAACTCCACATTCTCAGTTGAGGACAGGTTGTTGGGTTGTGCAAGGAAGAGTAAGCTACATCATGAGCAATGGAGTAGATGGAACTTGATTACTTCCACAGCAAGTACTAACCCCAAAAATCTCCACTGGCTTAGTATAACCTTAATTTGTACTTGCTAGTGTTCCAGAGGAGAGAAAAGCAAATTCTGAGAAGCAGTGTTGTAGAAAACCTAAATACTTTTCAACTCCTCTTTATAAACCCTAAGATTGTTGTAAATGTCATCAATATCAATTCATCAATGTCTGGCTTATTTTCATGATGAGGGCAATTTGGATTCATGAAGAAGGAAGACTTCTAAGGAACTTCTGGTTGATATCTTCTTTGATATTTGGACACCCTATGAACCTTCTAATTAACTTATCAGTTTTTGAAACCTATCATATAAGCTTTGTCCAAGCTTTAATTTGAATGCAGTAGAAAATTTTTCAAACTGATGTTTTAAAAACATTTTTCTGCATCTTCTTAGATTCTACATTACACCAAACCATCAATTTGATCCTCTAGAAATGATTAAGCATCTTGCAACATTGTGAAAACTTGAGGAGGTATTCATCAAGTATTTGCTAAAAGCACGGTGCTTTAATCTTTCCTAATTCCTTCTAGCCTCAAGGCAGTCAGTTGTTTGGCCGGTCTTGAGTAGCAGGAGGGGCAGCTGATTTCTCAGTTGTTGGTGCAAGGATCTTCTTTTAGATCTCCATTGACAATAACATCCCATAGGTTATGGTTTGTATGAAGATGTATTGTCGCATTTTCATTTGCTCAAATACCGTACTCTCCCTTCCTGATGATAGGGATCTTCATTGCAGTGATTGTGGGTGGAGGAAATGTTTGTTTGTCCCCAATTTTTCTTTTTTTACAATTGCGTTCTTTTTATTTAGAGTTTCCATACAAGCTCTGATACCACTTGTTGAATCATTCTCATTTTACTAAATATATCTTAACCTTCAGCTTGCAAATAATTTTCTCCTTTAGATAATTCTAAAGCAACAATAATGAAACACTGAGTAAACACTATTGATTATGCGGAATCTAATCAAAAATGCTAAGAAGAACAATATTGAATATCACAAAATACTTGATATTAAAACTTGGGAATTTGCCTAGGTTATAGAATTACAAACTATGATTACTATTTGTCTTTATGATCTGTTGAAGGAACTATATCTACTAACTATGCCTAGGGTTCCTTTTATAGACTAAGGAAACCCTAATGGGCTTTACAAAACGCGTACAAAGATCATGCATATCCTTTCCTAAGATATCTGATTCGATTGATAGTATATATATAATACTAGGCAAATCCTAAACAATTGCCCTTGACCAAGGCAAAAAGTCAAAATTCACAAATAGAATCAATATATATCCGGAAGTTTGATTTCCCGGGTCGTTAAGTCCCAACGAGGTGTGCAATGGAGATTCGAATGACGAATTGAAATTTGATGTTTGAATATGACAAGATTATATTTGAATATGACAAGATTATAACTTGAAACTGATGATTACAACTTTTAATTTGAAAATTACGTAAGCTTAAAAAATCGTAAACTAAAACTTAAAAAGAAAACTAAAAACTTTGAAACTTTTTCATTAATTTAAAAGAGAGTACTTTAAATTTGCAAATACATAAAAAACATAAGCTGAAAACTAGATGCCCTTTAAGGCTTACAATGAGACCTATTTATACAAAATTAAGGAGCTTTTTTCGGTCTTCACTTGATCTCCTTGTTTTGTTCTTTCTTTGTAAGAGAGAGCTGAGTGTGTGCTTCTTGTGTGAGAGGCTCATAGTCTTTAATCATGGCCATTGATCATCATATGTGCTTTTTAAAGTTTATGGTAGTCGTTTTATTCTTTGAGATGTGAGGGATTGCCAATTTTGCAATGTATCATGGGACACAGGTTAAGTGGGTTAAGGGTGAAGGTTTAATCCATTGTGTAGTTGGTGTTGCAGGGTAAAGAGGAGGAAGACAACATGTGACCCTGTTCTTGAGTTTTGTTGGCGGGAAAACCTGTTTTTGGGTAACAGGGGTGAAAGGTTTGGTGTGTTGCCAACTTTGGCCCCTCAACCATATAACTCTTATTGCATTTTTCGTCCTTGTGGTGATATGAGTTTAGGGATTGGCAGGAATGCCCCCTCAACCTGTATAAGTTTATTACATGCTTGGTCCTTGTGTGATATAACTTTAGGGGTTTGGCAGGAAAGGCCCCTAAAGTTATATTTTAGGTAAATTGCAATTTCAGCCCTTGAACCTTTTATCCTTGTTTTTTCAACTTTATGATTTGGCAATTTTAGTCCCTCAAGTTTGTATTCTTCTGATTCAGCTTCTCGGAGTTGACTTTGACTTTGTCGGGGTTGACTTTTCTGTTGACTTTTAACTTGGTTGACTTTTTGGCTTTGATTTGACTTCGTCTTTTCACACTTTTCCATTCCGTGCTCGGTTTTGTCCGTTTTTAGCTTTATTTTTGTCCTTTTCTTGAATATCCGTTTCCTGCATAATAAAATTGCAAAACATACAAATACAATGTATTTTTGGCACGTTTTTAGTCATTTAAGTCCATTTTTAATGGAAAATGATATGTGTAATTAAGCACATACCAAATCTCAATGTGCAACACTGCAAAATTAACTATATGAATGTAGATTAAAAAGATGTGAAAACAACATACTTGTAGTGATATTCAGGCAGACTGGATGCTGACGCCAACTGGTAACCACGATTGTTCCATCTAGAGAGGGAGAAGTTTTACAGGATAAATTGATACCTTTATAGACATGGAGTCCAGGAATGATTCACTCAATAGGTTACCTGCATCCACAGAATCATGTTTTGCCCCTTGGGTGTTGATAAATGTGACGATAAGGAACCCCCATGGAAATCTGCGTAGAACCTGTAAAGTAACAACTATATTTATCTTACCTCTGAAACCGATGACACGTGAAATTCCAAAAGCGATGAAGAGGTATTTTAAAATAGATAAGGGGGAGAACGATATTGACCTGATAGGGCAAGCATGTTCTTAGCCGAAAGACCAACCCTGTTAAACGAAGAAATGAGTGCGACTAAGGTCGTTATAGGTGGATGGATGTCGCCGTCAGCTGCAGCCTTTCTCGCCATCCTTGAGTCATGTCTTTCCAGTTTCATGTTCTATGTAGGTGCTGCCAAGCGTAATAAATTTAAACCGAAATACATAATTAGTACTTTATTGTGGACAAAGCATTTTTAAAATTTAAAGTCACAGACAAAAGATAATCTAAAAAGCACAGTAGTGAGTTTGAACCTAGATGGGTGAACACCAAACCAAATACTTACAATTTGAGTCGAGTCTGTGGCAGTTATAGTAGTATATCAGCGCACAAAACAACACCATGACAGGCTTGTTCGACAGCGGTCTTGATATTGTCCGCCACTCCGAACCATATAGTGGCGAACCGTCGCATCCCAAAGAATCACAGTTAAGACATAGACAAAAACTAAAAAAACTAACATAACGGTGAATAGCGATTCTTAACGGTCAGTTTGTTCAACTGGCGTAACCTGAATGTATTGTTGTGCTTCCTCCGATCATACCCTGGGGCGTTTTTAAAATTAGGAGGATCATTACTCTTCTTGAAATATAGATTTAACGCGAATTGTAATAATTAGTTTTTGACCAAAATATTGACTATTAGATCGGTTCACAGGAAAGAACCCTTTATGAGTTTTATCTAAGCATGAAATTAATACAAAAACAATTTTTAGTGATCAAATTGATCATCAATGGATCTTGACAATAGCTTGACCATAACGGACGGTGGACCGAACCGAATAGACAAACCGGATCGAAAGAATTTCAGTTTGGATGTAATTGCGCAGTTTTTAGGTGTACTAATCAGATAGTCGAGTGTTTGGTTTATTCTGATTTTTCAAAGCAACATTCTAATTAAATGAATTTCTTTTGAAAACTAAAATGTCTTGTGAAACACTAAAATGGGATTAAAACTGTCAGAAGTTATCAAGTTAATTTAAAAGAAGGTAAGTTTGTTATTTTACTGGACTCTTTGAAAATCGCTTTTGTTGTCAAAGTTATGAAACTGATTATTTGAATTTGATCATATAATTAGATGAACCTATTTATCCAAACATATACGATTGATAATTGCAGCTTACCATTAGTGTTAATATAAACCATTGGATATTTGGTTTGTAAATGCACATTCGCTACCTCGTAAGTTAAATTTGTCGTTAACCTGATCATGCTGTTTTGCGTATTACAGCTCTCTGATTTTGGTCTCGCTAAATGGGCTATGTTCACCAGACTGCATATAACCTGTGCTGATGTTGCTGGCACTTTCGGGTTCATATCTTTTACTACACCATTTCTAGTTATGTGTGAAACTCATATTAAAAAAAATGAAATGACCAACAACATTACTCCTTAACAATCAAAAGATCATATGCATTTGAAGGTTGCGTTATTATTTAATCAATCATCAATCATGACCTTATATAAGCATTCACTAATGAAAGTTGCTTACTTATTTAATTAATCATGACCTTGTATGATGCAGTTACTTGGATCTGGGGAAAAGTCACCGAGAAAATCAATGTATATGCTTTTGGTGTTGTGCTTAATAGCCAGTTAGTATCAGTTTATAAATGTTGAAAGCGCGATTAGTTATCAATGATGGCAAACTATGTGCTACACAGTCTTAACAGAGAAACAAATTAGGGGCATTTGGGACTACTTCTTTAAACAGCTTATCAACATAATGCCTTTTTATTTATGTTCTTTATAGACATATAAGCACTTTTTAGATTATCCCGACACATAAAAAACTGGCTATCTAAATCCTAAACCCTAATAAATAAGCAATCCTATAATGAATAATGAATTGACAATAAGCAAGATGATGATATGTAGTAAAATAGGTACCTGTTATGAGGCGAATGATAACACGTCTTCTTTTTCAACATAAAGCACCCATATTAGTTGATATTAAGTGACGCCTGATTAGACCAGTACCTATGTGTAAGGCATCATTCCAGACCAAACTTTCATTTTTTGTTTTTCTCTCTCTGTCAGATTCCGTAGCTCCTCTTGTGCAGTTAAGAGCCTCTACACACATAAAATGAGGTGCTTTGAATAATGCAATATTAAGCTTCATTAATTAGCACATACTCAAAGCCTATAAGATGTGTAAAGATGATTGGTAATTATCATATATAATGCACATGTTTTTTTTGCTCAGTGCATCAGTTCCTAAAAAACTATACAATATCATTTTTAAGTGAAAAAATTAGTTTCTTTTGACTTGAATAATGCAGATCTCCAAGTCTGATGTAGACTTATTATCTTAAGTCACACTCATATGGAATATTGATAATACCTCAAAGTTGTAACATACCTAATCAAGCGAGTATTCTTATCAGGTGAAAGAAATGACCGTTCTTGTATCGCTGCATCTCGGATTCCTGTCGCTCCTTTAATTCTTGCATTTGCCAATTGAGATTTTTCTACACATAGTAAATTCCAACGATAAATGATTGTGGCCTTTCTTAGTTGATTAGATAGAATATATACTAATATTACTCAAGTTATTCATACATAAAAATGGGAGTACCTGTGCACCACTGACTTTAGGCCATTTGTGAAGATTTAATATCCACACCAAAAATACGACGGTACTCCCGACAATTTCCTTCTTTTTCCTCAAACTTGATCGACATGCCATTTGAGGTATCTGTGAGCATTAACAACAAAAAATAATTTTAAACATCATATTTTTACTATATATCGATAACTGCATATAGACATAAGAGGGTTGTATTGATAAGCTAAAGTTCAAGCCTAAGAGCTTAGGCATCCCTTAAAATCTCCGAACTGGGATTTTCAGCTTATTGACTTTTCACTATGTCTTCCAAGGGTCACTTTTGGCCGTTATGTATGATAAAGGGGTGTTTGGAATTACATGTTGAATATGGGGTTCTGCCTTTTTTATATATACTATATAAGCAAGTTGTTTATGTTTACATCATATAGGCAGTTTTGATGGAAATTATGATATCAACTTTGGGAGGGTAAGTTTAGGAAATATCAAACAATAAACTGGATGGAAGCGCTCTAATTTAACTTGCATTTTTTAGTCATATGAGTAAAGCAGATTAGCCCAACATACCTTGTTGAGAAGCGCATGCAGCCATGCCTAACCAGACCCTATTAGGTTAGGGTTTTGAGGGGCAGTTCCATTTGCCACACTATTTTGAGAGCTAAACGACCTGCAATCAGCAAAAGACACACATACCTTGATTAAAAAACTACGATGCAGATAAGTTATCCAAAAACAGGGTCTCTCGATCGACTCCATTAATTGTCTTTTGAACAACGCATATGTAGAAATGTCAGGACAACTTCTTTTGACACTTTGGCACGACTCTGCAGAAGCGTTGGAGTTGCCAACAATAGTGTACGCCATCGTATGGTTAGTGCCTGCAAAATCCATAAAAGAATAACGACAAATGTTATTAGACCCACACTTAAAAACAACATGACTTAAAAATGGTATGCTAACAAATGAAGTCCACTGGTGGTCACCATTGATAAGAAAGCTCTCATCTAAAAGTGTTGACGAAGGAGATACAACCACGATTGAAAGTGTTGGAAGTAGCATACAAACCGGGTTTCATATGAGAGAACATCACTTCCCACCACTGGCCGTGCAACAGTGATATAGTCACTTGCAGCCGTACCGAGGTTCATAGACTTATAACCTATGGAACCCCTTCGTTGCTTTAGCAGCATGAATTCTGATGAGTTCAACGAACTCAGGAGGTTTTGTTTTCTAACTTTGTCATTTTCAACATCTTTCATTACTATTAACCTGCCATTAAAAAAAGAACTAAAAATGAGAATCCATTTTAGAAATAATCAGGCAGTAATAATGAGCTTTAATCGGTTAGCTAACCTTTTCATCATTCAACTTTCCATTTACATAGATGGACGGTGAGCCACAATCTTTCGAATAATCTTCATCCTTCACCGCCCTAAAATTCCACCTGCCTCCCACCAAATCCCCAAGCCAAATGCAAGTTGTGCCACGAAAACACGCAACCCACAACAACCATAGCTTTCAAATTCACTGTATCTTGAATATATGTACGCCATGGCAGCAAGTGTAGAAAGCTTACCACGCCAAGACACAAACCATATCATCCTTGCTTGAATCCACCCGATGTGCAAAACACCCAAACATCTGTGCCAACTACATTTTCGCAGCAAACCGAAGACGCAAAGGCGAATGTGAACTATCCCACATATTTATATCTTGTTCAATACAAAGTAGTTAATGTTCCCGAATCGTCGTTGCATTTTTTTGTTTGGGTCTGTGGGATAATACCACTGCCACAGAAAGGAAAAAAGGTAACCAAAAGTAAGCTTATGAGCATTTTGAAAATCACCCTAATCATAAACCAAACCATACCAATCAAACCATACCTAAATGAACATAAACCCAAATTTAAAAATACCCAATTCGTAAAAATATATACATAATCAAACTCTAATGTTGAATTACAATAAAAATCAAAACTTTAGGAATATAAACAATGAGAGAGGCAAAAAAATCCTATCTTCACTAATCAAATAAAAATCTAATCTTTAACATGCATTATTGCATATGTTGTTTTGCATGGCTTGGGACTGGCTCAGTTTCAGTTTAGAGATTTGCAATCAATTATGCAATGATAAAATTCAGAAATAGTTTATTCTGATATAAAGCTTTCACAACTAATATTACCACCATTTTAATCGCATAAAAACTAATTCAAATCTCGGCCCAAAAGAAGCCATGGCTATTAATGTAAAATGCGGGGTATTTATCTGTTGAGTGAAGCCAATGGCTTCTTATATTACCATCAACAACCCAATCTATTTTCACACAAACATAAAAACCAATATATTACCACCATTTATGCAACATATTTTCACTCAACAGTGACTTTAAAAGAAGGCTCAGATATATTGTGACGGAACTTACTTTGGGCTAATAAGTCATGGCTGCAATCACAGTTGCAAATGCTACATTTTTTAGTAGCAATTGCCACTTGAGTTTCCCAGCCAAGATACATATCTGCTTTCCAAAGAATCAGTTTTGCCCACATTTGTATTTCATCATTACGGCCTATTTTGGTCTTACCAGTAGTCTAAAACAGCTATAGTTATATAACATTCACCAACACGCTTTATATATCAGTCTTCCCAAACTGTATTGGGTTTTAATTAATTCGGGTTGGAAGCATTAAATACATTTAACCCGGCTCCCGGCAGGACCAACTACAAAAGCGTGCGCCGCCTGCAAGCTTATTAAGCTTGCCTCGCCACGTTATATCGTTTAATAAAAAGCAAGAACGGCTAGATCAAAATCAAAAACCAAGTTTAATCCGCCTTCTGGAACAGCTAAAAAAAGAGGATTAATACGCCCTGGCTGCAAATCTAGTAACTTGCCCCGCCAAGATATGTATAGGCCTTGATAAGTGTAAAATACACATATCTGTTTATACCAAAAATGACCCTAAATGACCCAAAACAGACTAAAAATGGCAAAGATATGCTTGCTATCGTCACACGCCACGTATAGCGGCAACGAAAGGATCAATGGCATCGAAGAAGCATAGGCCAAAAGTATAAGCAAATTTGAACCATAATTCTTAGTATTAAGCATAAACAACAACAATCCCAACAACAATATTAGCTGTTCTTTTTAAGCAATACCAAACAAACGCCATGGCTGCAACGACAATACAGTTTTGATCGCCTTGCCAAGGTGCGGATGTCAGTAAAGTATGCTCTCAAAAAGTATAAGCTACCATAAAGTAACTCTTATACTAAGTTGCCATGAGATAATCAAAGCAAGTATGTTGGTTCATTGCAGTTTTGACAGAAAATGGCGTCGATCAACATCGCAAGACACCATAGGGCCAAGCAAACTAACAAACCCATAAAAAAAGACAGTTCATGGAGGTTGCTGAGGCGAGAGATTGTCGCACTCAACCATCCGTCCACCCTACTCGCTGAGCAACATTTCAAGATCTCAACAGTCTCATACAAATTTAAGGTGCAAATTTTTTTACCAAAACAGGTAAAATAAGTTTTTCTCCAATTTATCACACCTAAAATAACAACTCTTCTAGCAACCATTAACTGAATCACACATAGAAACCCCAAGAATTACAAATGGAGTTTTTATGCATTTAATCACCAAAAACAGAAACCAAAAATTGGCCAACAGAAAATTAAATCAAAATTAACAACTTACAATAGAATTGAAAAACCAAACCTGAACAATCGTGGCAACCCCACAATAGAATCGTCACAACCCCACAAACAAATCAGCGCATGCCATCATATTATGATATACTCTCATCAGCCGTAAGAAACCAACGAAACCACCATGTTAAAATCACCTAACCCAACATGCAGCCAGAGAGAGAGAGATAGAGAGAGAGAGAGAGAGAGAGAGCATCACTGCTATAATCACTATCTCTTTCTAGAGAATGATTTTGATTATTTAGATATACAAATAAGAAGAAGCAATTACAAAAAACAAAAACAGAACTAACATTAAAAACGCACCTTTAATCCTTAATCTTCTATTACTGCTTCTGAGTTGTTGCTTAATATCCCCCATACCTCAAATGAGCATACACCTCATGACAATCACCCTCTCACCCATCTCACTCAAATACAAAATCAACAAAAACCCTAGATTAAGTAATAACCGTAATTTTATCATAAAGCACCTCATTCAGTGTGTGTGTGTGTTTTAACCACACAGCCAGTGGTTTCAATGAGGAAGAAAGAGATTATTTTTGATCATGACCACAAATGCATTTATGGGATGAGATTATTTGGGGAAGACACGTAGCTTGGAGAGAACAAGTGAAGGGTTTTTTGGAGAAGATGGTGGCATTCAGTTGGTGAAGGAGAAAGCTATATGAGAGAGAGAGAGAGATATATAGATAGTGGGCGTGTAAAGGGGAGTTGCGAGGAATAAACTCTCATCTATATCTGCTATTTAATATAGAACGTGTTTTCAGGCAAGCAATCGGATTTCAGGTGGGAAAAAACAGGTTGTAGGGAGGACTCCGGTGGGTTCAGCTCGGGTTGCATTTATGCATTAAATGCATTTGGGTTGACCCGGTTCCCCTTTTTAATAAAGTTAATAATGTAGTGGTTACTTATATTAAAATAGACAAATAAATGTATAAAGTGATGTTGTATAGTAGAAAATGATTATACATGTAAACGTGTGGGTTTGGTGTGACCCATAGTGCAACAATTACATGTTTAATTTGTAGCCATTGCGAGAAAAATATATATATGAGTTATAAGAGAAAAATGATAAAAGTTTAAAGATTTCAAAATTAAACAATATTTTAACTATTAACTTGAGGTTTAATTTTATTGAGAAGAGATATATATAATGGATACCAAAAAATGTTGGAATACTAGGAGAGTCATCTTCACCATCTATCTTAAAAGAAATTAATGGTTGAGATGAAATGAATTTTATTTATTATCATAATTTTAAAACTTGAAATATCTCTTAAAACCTGTTAATCATACGGCAAAAACTTATACCATCACAACGAGCATTTAATTATCTTTTTATAGATATCTACTTTGATATACTTTCGACAAACCTTTTTTTCACGTTGTTTTACGTTTTTTTTCGTTGTTGAAACTTGCATGAAAATATCACATGTGATTAAACACTAATTTGAATATTCGTATAAAATCACATAGATTTAACACTAACATCGAATTACAGTGTCGCATTAAAATTAACATATCGATAGTATGATTTAACACTAATATCATATGTGATTTATAAGTAATATAATATGTGATTTAACACTAATATCACATTTGATTTTATCAGTGTTATCACATATGATTTCTCATGCAAGTTTCAACAATGAAAAAATAATAATAAAAAAAGACGAAAGAACGTAAAAACGAAGAAAACGTTAAAAAGGTGAAAAAAGTGAAAAAAGTGAAGAAAACGAAAAAAAATTGTCGAACGTATATCAAAATCGATATCTATAGAAAGATAATTAAATGCTCGTCGTGATGGTATAATTTTTTCGCTTAACGATTAACGGTTTGAGAGATATTAATATTTGAAATACAAAAATTAAAAATGGTTTGGGTTTTTGGGTTTGGGGTTTACTCTCACCATTTGATAAGATGGAGATGAAGAGCGACTATATAGTCAATTGATATCCAAAAAAAGTTTGGTATGGCAAAGGAAACTAAATCAATCTTTATTAGCTTTTTAAAGTTTATAAATTTTAAGAAAATACAACCATCCTTATACATCAAAGTAATGAAATGTTACTAACTGGTCCACAAAAAAAAGTGGTACCGAGTAATCCGACTTCTTAGTTAATTGACAAACTACAAGTTGTAATACTCAAAGTTCGAACCAATTAGGTATTAAACAAATAAAATAAACTCTCTTTTAACTTTTTACACTCACATGTCAAATCTTTTTATCTCTTCTCATTATATTTTCCCACAACAACAGCTATCGATGTGTCCGAACCATAAAAATGAGAAGGATAACACGTAGACAATCATGTCGTTATTTAAAAGTATACTCAACGGGAAAGAGACGGGTTTCATAAATAATTTCGTCAAATATAAGTGTGAGTGTATGTGCACAAGTCTGCAAATAAATTGGTAAGTACATTAGAAATAAAATTATAAAGGATAATAAAAATAGCCAGTAACAAATGCATTTGTAAAACTACGCAATACAAAAAATTGACATACCATTTTAAGCCATTACCCAATCCCCATTTCAACCCATTAAAAACACTTCAAAAAAAAATTACTTCTAAAAAATACGTGTGACAAGCACTTGTCAAATAACAAATAACTTTTTTATAATTTTTGTCGTTGGTGGGATTTGGATTGGCAGGATATTTGTTCTTTCTCGGATTGGGATGCTTGGTTCTTATCCTTTCGACTTTCTTCTCGTCTCAAGTCTATTTTAGAAGGTGTTTTTTATGTTGCTTGGTGGCGGATTTGGAGGCTTCGAAATCAGTTGGTCTTTGACGCTTCGCCTCCTAATCGTTCGACGATTTTTGATGACATTGTTTCTTGGTCCTTTTTATGGTGTTCTAGTAGATGTAATAGGGTTTTTTCTTGGGAGTATTGGTTAAAAAACCCCTATTTTATTTCTTTGTAATATCTTTCTAGCTCCTTGCTAGTTTTTTTAATAAAGTTGCCGTTCAAAAAAAAAAATGTACCATATTTAATACTCAGTATAACAAGAGTACTAGAATGTGTTCTTGTCCTCGATCTATTCTTGATACATAGATGGGTTTATGTACCAAATTTGTTTATGTACGAGATGTGCACCAGTCGAATCTTGTATCGGGTCAGATGTGCACCAGTCGAATCTTTGTATCAGGTCA
>BQNB010121919.1:0-15398 GCA_026074375.1 Tanacetum coccineum
TCATTTTGATAATTAAAAAAAATGAATGGTCAGGATGCATCTATATGTTTTTTTTTGACCTTGTTCCTTGTGGAACTTTTGTCTATTCAGTAAATGGGATGTAAGAATATTATTGGACCTGATTAATTTTTTCTCTTTTTTTCCTTTCATGGTTTTTTATATGATTTGTTAAAAGAATAAACTCTAAAATAGAGTGCTTTGTCAAATTTAACAGTTTACATTTGTGTCAAAAAGTTGGAATATATACATCATACCGTCAATACATGTTAGACAATATACATCCTTAAAGACGAACGATCAATACATGTTAGACAATATACATCCTTAAAGACGAACGATGCAAATTATATTCCGTTATTTGTTACTGTGGGGGTATTTTTATCTTTTTTCTTGTAACACAAATGTTTGTTTCGGCTTATAATTATTGCTTATTTGGTTTTGAGCTAATGTTTAATAAGCTCATTTTTAATTGCTTATTTTGAAACTTTCAAACTTACATAAGTTTTTACAGGGCCGTCCCTCGGATTTTGGGTCCCCTGGGCCGTAATTAAAAATGGCCCCTTTAAAAAAAATTGCGAGTAAAACAACCGTTATCGATGATAAATATAAAGTTACAATATTCAAATATACTGATCGATGTTAAAAAAAAGTTGTAAATATCCAAAAATACTATTACAAAGACCATTTTATAGTATAATAGGCACTATGTTGCATCTTTAAACTCTCATCACTCATTATAAAAGCAAAAACCAATTCACCAATACAATTCACAACATTATCAAAAAGTATTAAAATACTTGTTCTAACATATGAACTTATTACATGTATGAATTAAAGTATCAAATATTCTAAAAAAACTAAAAACTAATCTCCAATCAAAACCAATTTCACAAACACTGGGGATGTTTGTTTCGGCTTATATAGCCTGCTTACGGCTTACTTGGTTTTGGGTTTATGTTCCATAAGCTTATTTTGAAACTTTTATGAGCTTATGTTTCATAAGCTCATTATGACATAACAGACATATAAGCCGAAAACCAAATAAGCTGTAAGGTTGCTATATAAGCTTAAATAAACACCCAGCTCACACTACACAACTAATCATATGCAAGATTAAAAAAACTAAAAACTTGAAAACCATATTCACAAACACCAATTAAGAAAAACATAACTAAAAACTAATCTAAAAAAACAATTATTTTCATAAAAAAATGTTCATAAAAGATTATAACTCATTTCACCAAACTAAAAACCAATCTAAAAATAACAATTATTCTTAAAAAAATGTTCAATCTTAAAAAAAACTGGGTTTTTTTTATTTCGAATATACATAACCACTAAACTAAAACCCCTAACTTTATTTACAAATCTGATGGCACCACATACAAAGTTAATAAAAACCCTTAAATTTTTCAGAAAAAAAATAAAAGCAAACACTTACAAAATTAAATAGCTTGATCGACATGCTTGAATCGAAGAAGAAGATATTCATTAGCTCCTTCATGAATGTTTTAGTCTGGGTTTTTAGAGAGAAAGACAAAGAAGGTGGGTGATGTGCGTGCTTTTTTGTTATGTGATAACTGGTATGGGTGGACACGTTATCTACACGTGTCAACAGATGAAAAGAATAAATGGGAGGTCGGTAAAGGTGGAGACTGGAGAGGTGGGTGAGGATTATATGTGAGGGAGGCTGGATCGGGTTGGAACGGTGTGTAAGGATCCGGTTTGTAAGGGGCATTAATGCCACCTCGGGATAACGATCTCAGTATTTAATAATATAATATAATTAATAAGTTAATTATTAATGGATTATGAGCTTATCGACTTGAGCTTATAGCGTGTTATAAGTTCGTAAGCTTAATTAGATAAGCTCACAACTAGAAGCGTAAATGAAACAAGAAAACTCACGAGCGACTCAAGATTAATACTCATAAAATTTGAAATCGTCCCTATTTCAACCGATTCAAGTAGGCTTATAAGTTGAGCTCGTGTATCGAAATTCTCGGCTCGTAAGGCTCATTTAATTTACGTCTTTAAATCTTTACGCTTATGTATATGTATATTTTCATACTTTCCGAGTTTCATTTAGATATAAAGTTTAACTGACCGGACAAAAGTTGGAAATAAAAGTAATTGCTTACCGGTAGCACTCTAAAATAGTATTTGCTCAGGCGCGAGATGAAATTCTTTGTAAGAAAATATTTGTTTGGCGCCATTCTACTAAGGTAACATAACACACCTTTAAACTTTTGGGTTATCTTTCAAAAGGATGCCAGGGGTATTCAGGGATTATTATAATTTTAAATGTCATTGCTTGTTTGTTTTAAGATTCTAAACTCTTTGCTTATTGTATAAAGAGGAATTGCAAAAATGGTCTTTGTGGTTTGTCAAATTGCATATTTGGTCCGTCAATTTTGGAAATTGCATAAAAACGTTCTTTATTTTCAAGGTTTGGTTTCACTTTTGGTCCTTAGTCGATATTGAAATGACTAAAATACCCTATGCTTGTTTGGACCCATAAACCTCAAGGATCATTTTTTGCAATAATAAATAAATAGTGATATATTTAAAAAAAAAAATCTGTTAGTTTTCTTTTTTAATTTTCGGTTTCAGTTTCAGAGCCTAATAAAAAAAAAAATAGTAACTTTATCACCGTTCGTCCTTTTTGTTTTGTTGGGGTTATTACGTTGACCAGACAGGTTTCGTCCTTTGACAAAAAATTGCACCGTCCGTCCGTAATAAAAACATTTATGTATCGGTTGGGCCTTCACTTTAACGAGGCACAACTAACACTAGTGAACTGTCCACCAAATGAGGGTATGTGACCGGGTCTTTTTGCATTCATCTTCTTTTCTTCATACATCTAATCCCGATCTTCACTCCACCATCTTTCATCCACTCAAGAAACACAAATTATAAAAACCATAAAAATTATCAAATATCATTATCTACAAACCCAAATTACTATTAACAACCTTACTTCATCCAATTGTTAGTAACCTAAAATTCCACATTCAAACTTGTCACTTACAATAAACTAAAAATGTCAAAACTCAAATATATACCTAAACTATCTTACAAATCAATAACTCAAAAAATCATCACAGTGCTAACTAATTTCCAATGATATGGCACTATCTGCTCATATCTTATGTTATCCAATTTGCACAGTTCTCGTATCTCGTCTGACATATAACACACGCAACAACCACCTTCGTTGATCGCACGAACACTGTCTGACACCACCAACACCCGCTGAACGGCACCATAAGGAAGAAGGTACTTAGTATGTGACGTGTATTACCAGCCAAACCCCAAATCCAAAATCCTAAAAAACCCATTAGCAACTAAAAACAACTGGTGGACCCAAACCCAAAACCACGCAAAGGCTGCCAGAATCTTAAGTCAATAGTGATCTGTTGGATCAAGATGATACCCACAAACACTTCCCCGGTGATACTCAAGACCTTCATTTTTCAAAGAACCCATAATCATCATCATGCTTAAAACCACAAACAGTTCCACATACACTAACTTCCTCAAAACATATAACTTCAAGTTAGATCTAAACATCAATCTACAAAGTATACACAAAGGCCACTTTTTTACCATATCAAAACTCTTTTTTTAAACCCACTTCTATTATCAAAACTTAATACCACTCCACTTTTATAAACCCACTTCTTTGAGCTAGTAAACAACAGAAAACGAACGCATCGACGACACCAATCCAGTCAAATGCGCCACCGCTGACACCACCATCCAGATTCGTCTGATTGCTCCCACAATCCAACTGAAATCAATAAGATTTTAATTAAATAGATATAGATCTCAATAATAGCAGCTGTTGCTTTTTTGTGTTTTGGGGAATCCTATGCTATGTTGGGACAGAAACAGGGAAATCTACAAGTGCTTCACAATGACATGTAGCCATTTTTAATTTTGATTTGGTGAAGAGGTTTTGATTTGAGTTTTTAATATGAGAAAAAAAGGTTTGGTTAGTTTATAAAGAAAAAGTAAAAAGGTTTTGATTTGGAAAGATGATGACAAGAAAGAAATAGGTGAGAAAAGACTAAAATATCCTCATTGGGCGGATGTCTAACAACACTTAGTGTGGCCTGTTAAAGTGAAGGACCAACGATACATAACGTTTCTCACTTAAGGACTGACGGTGCATTTTTTTGGTCAAAGAACGAAACATGTCGGTCATCGTATACCACAAGGACGAACGGTGTAATTTACTCTAAAAAAAATTAAAAAATTTTATTTTATTTATTTCGGTTTCAGTTTACGAGCAATAATAAAAAAATTTAAATTTTTTTTATTTCGGTTTCAGTTTACGAGCAATAATAAAAAAATATTTTTTTAAAAAAATTAATTTTTTTTTGTCGGTTTCAGTTTACGAGCAATAATAAAAAAAATTTAAAATTTTAAAAAATTTTAAAATTTAATATTTTTTTTATTATTGCTCGTAGCTTCATAAACATGGTAATCATAGCTTCATCTTGTGACAACATCTTGACCTGGTACACATGATTAGTATTGTTGATATGGTTATCCGTGTAATGGAACTTAAACAACAACCTTTTCCCCACCAAGACATTCAACTCGTCTGGGAAGTAATCATCATAGTTTTCACCATGTTGTCTGATGAGATGCACACATTGTTTGTCACTCAACTTGAATACCAAATCATCACAAAGCAACAAAGACGCTGACCCAGTGTCATAGATCACTCGAACAATGACTTTAAATCTGGCATATAAATTAAAATACAGAAAACCTATCATTATACAGTAAAATATTTTGTTAAAAACAATACCAAAAATAAACGGGAATAATGTGTGTCCACCTCATGCCTACACCAGATTACCCTGCAATATTGGTTGGAACTTCTTGATATCTTGGTTTCTAACTGTGGCTTGCACTTGATTTACCCCTGCAATATTAATTTATTTTGCAGTTATTGTAATTGTAAATAATATATATGCATTGCAAAATGATATTGTAAAACACTTAAAATATGAAATTAGTTTTACACTTTACGAATTAACCAAACAGATTACCGCTTGATCTTGCAAGAGTGCATCTAAGCTCCACACCTCATTAGGTCTTTGTTTTGGGTGAGACTTCCAAATACTGATCACATGTGGCAGTATCTTGGCATCATTAAGCATGGGATCGAGGTCACATAACTAAGTCATATTTTGCTCCATTTCTTTAACTGCAAAGAGAGAAAACAACATTAATGTTTCCGATATAACAAAAATAACAATAAAACTCAAACATCCATGACATTGAAAAATTCAAATCTTTACGGGGGCTGTGTATAGATATTTGGAGAAGAGATGAAGATGAACAAAGGTGAGTGTAATTGTGTGTGTCTGCCTGGTATTTATACTCAATGCAGTAGGGTTTGACATTGATTTGAATTAGTTCAAATTTAGTAGATAACTTTGGAAATGATTTTATCATTAAAACTGATTATAAAAAAAGGAATGTTTGAAAAATATGTCAAAAAGATTTTCGGTTTTATGTTTGAACATTAATGTTTTTCAAAAAAGTTCCTATAATTTTGTACATTAATAATTTTCGGTTAAGACTTTATGTAATTACCTCGTTGACTCAATTAATGAGATGGTGAAGACAGGTACGTGTCAAAAAGAGTTTCGTTTTAATTCTTTCAACATTAATGTTGTTCAAACTTTCCTATATTTTTTAACATTAATGATTTTCGGTTAAGAGTTCTGCATTAATGATTTTCGTTAATTACTGGGAGGGTTTTGTTATATGTTTTCAGCCGTTGATTATTTTTGTTTTTACACGTGTCATTCTCTAGATTATTTGGGTCAAGATTAGTTTTTCAAAAGCGTGTTTTATATAGGTTATAGATAGATATAGGTTATAGATTTTTAAATTTTGAAAACCATTGATATCTAGTTTCAAGAATAAGACTAATTTTATGTTTCATAACATAAAAAAATCTATAACCTATAGTTAGAAAACCATTGATATATGGTTTCATAATATTATAAAAACCATTGATATCTAAAATCATATATGATTTAATAACATTAAGAATGAAGCTGATTTAAGAGTTTCATAACATTAAAAATGAAGTTAATTTCATAGTTTAATATCATTAACACATAAACTATAGCCATTAAAATAACATATTAAGTAATAACATATAAAATTAATTTAACTAAGAATATACCTTGAAAATTGATGTTCCACAACATAACTGAGTTGATTCATACGATTAATGAGATTGGGCATAATTCTTTGTTTGCTAATAAATTTACATCTTGTTTTTTGTCACATATCTTACTCTAGAAATTGAATTTAGGGGATAAGATGTCAATGGTTGTTTTGAAGAATTATTTGTTCATAGGATTATATGAAATTACATGAAATGTTACAATCAAATGGTATTTATACTAAAAGTGATAAATGTTGAAAGTTGAGTTTGAATGTTCTTGTTGACTTGACTTTTCTTTTAATGCTCAATGTTGAAGGTTTTGTTTTGAGAGATTTTGTGTTATAGTTTCCAAAAGGATTTTCAGTTTTCTTATTAAATGTTTAATATTCTTCAAACTTTTCTAATTTAAGCCATTATATTTTTCGAATTATCCTTAATTAATTGATTTTTAAATTTTGAAAACCAATAATATCTGGTTTCAAGAATTAGACGGATTTTATGTTTCTAACATAAAAAAATCTATAACCTATAGTTAGAAACCATTGATATCTGGTTTCATAATATTATAAAAACCATTGATATCTAATCTAAAATCATATATGATTTAATAACATTAAGAATGAAGTTGATTTCAGAGTTTCATAACATTAAAAATGAAGATGATTTTATAGTTTAATATCATTAACACATAAACTATAGCCATTAAAATAACATATTAAGTAATAACATATAAAATTAAATTAACTGAGAATATACCTGAAAAATTGATGTTCCACAACATAACTGAGTTGATTCATACGATTAATGATCAGATTGGGCATAATTCTTTGTTTGCTAATAAATTTACATCTTGTTTTTTGTCACATATCTTGCTCTAGAAATTGAATTTAGAGGATAAAATGTTAATGGTTGGTTTGAAGAATTATTTTTTATAGGATTATATGAAATGTTACAATGGAATGGTATTTATACTAAAAGTAATGAATGTTGAAAGTTGAGTTTGACTGTTCTTGTTGACTTGACTTTTTATTTAATGATGAATATTGGAGGTTTTGTTTTACATTTAATGCTGAAAGGGGAAATGAATATGAGCCGTTGATTATTTTTTAATATCCAGGTGTCGTTTTCTCCTTTTTTTGCCTCAAGATCAAAGTTTCAAAAGCTTATTTTATATAGGTTATAGATACGTTGATTCTAAAAAGATTAACCACGTGTTCCAAGTTTCAGATTTTTGGCCAAGAATAGGTTTTCAAAAGCTAGTAATTAAATAGTTTAATTATTAAAAAAATATTAAAATATATATTATATTAAATTATAGATAGATTAATTAAACTAAGAATAACCTTGAAAAATTGAATGTTCCACAACATAACCTGCCTTAGTTGATTCATACGAAAAATGAAATTGTGGGCATAATTCTTTGTTTGCTAATAAATTTACAACATGTTTTTATGTCACATACTAACTCAAGAAACTGAAATTGAGGGATAAATGTTAAGTGTGATATATGTGAAGAATAATTGATACAAAGTAATAAATATGAAATTTACATGAATGTGTACAAACCAATGTATATATACTAAAATTGATAAAAGTTGAAAGTTGATTTGCAATGTCTTGTTACTTGAACTTTTCTTATTATAATGCTCAATGATGAAGGATTTGTTTTGATAGTTTTTGTTGTTATAGTATTCCCAAAAGGAAATTCAGTTTTTCTTATATTAAATGTTTATAAACTACAAACTTTTCTAATTTAAGCCATTAATATTTTACGACTATCCTTAAACAATTGATTTTTAAAAAATGAAAACCCATAATAACTCTTGTTTACAAGAATAAGACGGAAATATTAAGTTTTTCAAACATAAAAAAACAATAATACCTAGAATTTCGAAAACCATATATATCTGGTTTTCCAAAAATATTAAAAAACCAATGATATCTAATCAAAAATCATAATATTAATAAATAACATTAAGAATGAAGTTGGTGTATTTCAGATTATTTCATAGCAATAAAAATGAAGGAAAAAGAATTTATAGTATTTAATATCATTAACACATAAACTATAGCCATTAAAATAACATATTAAGTAATAACATATAAAATTAAATTAGAAACTTATAATAAAACCTCCTGAAAAATATGATTTCCATTAACATATCATGAGTTGATTCATATAACGTTAATGATCAGATTTGGCCATAAATTCTTTGTTTGCATGAAGTAAAGATTACATCTTGTTTTTTTTTTGACATACCTTGCTCTAGAAATGAATTTAGAGGATAAAAATGTTAATGGTTTGGTTGAAGAATTATTTTTTATAGGATTTATGAATGTAACAATTGGAATGGTATAATATACAAAAAGTAATGAATGTAGAAAAGAGAAAAGTTAATACTGTTCTTGTTGACTCGTAAACATGTACATTAAGTATAAGAGCAGCAACAAGCTTGAATAGATTAAACCTAACAATGCTGCACGGGTCAAATCCACTGCAGCCTTATAAAGACCCGGTCAATGTTACATGTCCTGGTTGTATGTGTTTTTTAATTTTATTAGAGAAATAATGCAGTATAAAAAAGAAGCGTAGATTAATTAAAGATTATTCACTTTGTCAAAGTTAACAGATTTATAGGAGGCCAAGATAAAGGTATTCAAAATCTAATTATATAATTAGGATATCTATGCTATAAATATTATAAATATATATAAAAAAAAATCTATATATAAATTTTTTAATGCGTGACTTAAAGCGACACAAAATATGAGAATATTTATAAATTTATATCACATTTCAAATATATTGAATTTACAAAAAGTGTAATACATAAGGAATAAAGTCAAGAAACTATCTTTGCATGTAATCTTTTTCATTTCTATATAAAAAACGATTTTTTTCGAAATTGAATTCAAAAAAGCCTTCATGCATCATGCCTTATCGCGCCGTATCATGTTTTTCCACTTCTCATCTCACGTCACGCCTTAAGCCTATGCTTTGTTCTGTTGTGTAGCGTGGATGTCACGCCTCGCGCCTTTGCGAGACCTTAGTGGCGTCATGACGTGCCTTTTAGAACTCTGATTGTAGTTCATTAGTTATACTACAACAGTGAGATATTTAGTACTAACTTTTAAGGTCGTCCTGTGATTTTCAGTTGCCTTGTGGGATAATAACAAGGAAGCACATTACACTTGTAGTTAAAGAGATATTACATGTAAACTTGTATTATATGTATCACGTATGTTTAATCTAACGTATTTATATAAAAAATGTTAATTTCTCCTACAAAACCTTCCTACTAACCTTCCTACACACATGATCCTAACAAGTGACGGAACTGACGGTTTGAATTTAGAAAGATAATAAGTGGAAAAAAATATATATTATATAATTGTGTGTAAGAAGATAAGTAGGATGATTTTGTAAGAGAGCTTTAGCAATGCTCATTTATATATAAGATTTGAAAAATTACGGTCCCTTTTAAATGAAAGGCCGGTGCGATAGCACTACTTGCATAACGTTTAAGCCCCCTTTGCTAACTTCGATATAATGGTGAAGTGAGAACAATTTTTTAGTACATTCATGTTAGAGTCTGCTAAGGTCATCTCCAACCACGGTCTCCAAACTACCGTTGTCTCCGTATTTGAAAAATGGGGCATCAAAATTGATCTCCAAACATGGTCTAAATTTGAAAAAAGAAAAGAAAATTGTAGCATTATTCTAAGTTCTTCATATATTAAAGATCATTATTCATTCTTTAAATCATTAATTATTAGGAGTATATACTCAGAGCAATGTTATGGCCACGGAAAGTTTACAAACAAATTTCCACAAAATGATGTGGCATGAAATATTTGAACTCAAGTTTTTTTATCTCTTATCTTTATAATTGGCTAATTATGTAAAAATCATTTTGACGCGTCATTTTATAAAAAGTTTTTGTAAACTCTTTGTGATTCAAACAATTTTCATATACTCAAAGTGATTTGGATAGATATTTATAAAGGATATTGGATATCATCACACAATCGAATGGTTAATGGATTAGTCGAATGCTAGAGAGAGAAACAAAGAAAATGCACACTCCTCTAGAGAGATAAAGTGTGTGTGTATAAAATGACTAACCACCTCTTCCATAAGATGAAAGAGGCTTATATATGTTTACAAAGAACCGGCCCAATGTCCTAGTACATGGGCTTACACGTTGGGTTTGATACCCGGCCCAATACCGAATGTCATACGATTAATGTTTAACTACGAGCTACAATAAACGGTAAAATACACGGGGTGACCGAGCCTTTTTCTAACAATCTCCCCCAAAGGGAGGTCACCCGAGAATACATAAACTTAAGCTTAAAAATCTTTGGATTGGTCTTGTGTACAGTTCGCAGTCTTTGATTCTTCATTTGATATCTTGTACTTTGATGTAGTGTTCTTTGACTTGTGGCTTGAACTTGTTTCTTTAATATTGTCATTGAATGTGATCTTGAGCTTTCTTGAGATCATCAGCCAAACGTAATCTCTGATCATCATCTTGTGATCCTTCACCATCTTGTGTACTTGTGACAATCAGACCGACATGCTCATACTTTGTTGCAATCTTGAAAGCTTGATATTATGTTCGTACTTCTTCTTTATTACATCATAACTTCATTACTTTAACATGCCAAGGAAGAAGTTGATATCAGAGTTTACGGAAGCATTGAACCCTTTACTTGAACTTTCATGATTTCTACATAAGTGTTGGTCGAGTATGAGCATGCGGTTATGAACTTGACTCTGCTGGAACATGGTATCTCCATCTATGTCTCCATCTTTATATGAACCTGTAATAAAACAATTAGCAATAAAGAGAAAATTGATTTGAAAATCAATCGACGTGTCACTTAAAAATATGTTTTTGCAACACATCGAGAGTTTTAAGCGTTTATCAAAAACCAGCAACCATCAATTCGTATACTGGAACAAGTTTGATTCATGTAGAATCGCACCATTGTTTCTTTCTAATTGTCACAAGTTTGATCCATTTAGGATCTCACAAGTCACCTACCAAGAGCTTGTTTGATGTTAGCTCTAGCAGGATTTCCATCTTCACTGTGATACTTAGGTATCACTTGGATGTTCAAGCAATACCACAAGGATAATGCGTATGACTCTTATGATAATCCTTGTTTTCACGTTGTGTGAAGGATAAGTAAAATAGAATAGTGTCCTAATGAGTTAATTGATGATCTCTTGGCTCTAGACTCAATTGTGCATTTTGGTTTTAGTGATCGGAGGCTGGAGCGGACTGTCACTTTTTCAATATCGACTAACTCGGAGAGAGAAAGTCGATAGATAACGTGTTTAGTCTCCGTGAGAAATGAAACAAAAATATTTTAAGAGATTTTGAGTGGCTAGGGAGGGTTATGCATTGCATCACTTGGTCCATGACGTCTTTCTTCAATGTCAGCAATCATCATTGTGATTCTGACAACATATGTATTGACCCGGTTTTTGCCTAAGTGTATGGAGGGCTTCTTTCTTTTCACCCTTTATCCTTACAATTCTTTTTCATTCTTCAACCCCTTTAGTGCTTACCGAGACTTCATGACTAGTACCTTCTTGGGTTTGTTCCAGTACTAGCTCCATCTCAGTCGACACTATTGTCCCTGGGTAGATCCCTCCGGTTCTGGCTGGATCATGGGAACTAATACCTAGCCTTACCAACCTTATAACTCCGATAAAATTAAATATGTGGTCGGTCCTTTTGGTACTATTCACCTTGCCATAAACTAATTGGAAAAAAAACTCAATCAGGTACTTGTGATATAAATATCAAAGCTTTTTGTACGTCAATTGTTTTTGCTTTTTAGAAACGCTCCCCCTCAACATGTGTACCGATATACGAAATTGTTTAGCACATGGAGGCTGGAGTACACTTATGAGTCCATAAATTATATTTTTATTAGTTTACATATTTTAATTACTTTTTCTCCTCTTATCAAAAATTTTAAATCCTTTGACATTTTGGATATCAAATGATTCAAATATGTTAGAAAATTTAGGAGAAAAAATGTGTTAATTATTCACAAGCCGATAGTGGAACATATTAATGCTCCCCCTCAAACTATGAGGGTATGTGTTAGTGTCATGTAAACAAAATTTTTGAAAGATTTTGAGTTTAACAAGAAACTCATGAAAAAATTATACGATGACACATAACACCTAAAGATACACTACTTATACTGTACAAGATATATTATATAATGTAAGATGATGTTGACCTGAATATCAGAAAGAGAAGATCATTCCGTTCTTGAGATGAGTCGGTATTCAACATCTCTTAACCTTCTACTGACAAAGCTTTCGAGACTTCTGAATATTCTCCTAATCTTGAGCCGTCTCTCAATCAACTACATAGAGTCTTTACTCCTCCTTCTATCATCCTCATACCAGATTCTTCTTTCCATGCCTGGATTGTATCTGGACAGCTTGAAGTATTTAACCATGTGATCTAGTTTTTCCAGAATTCTTGTCAATGTGCTATCACTGAACTTGTGCACCTCAGTCTCTCGCATCATCTTCTTCTGATCATTGCTATCTCTGTAGATTACCGCCCTTGGCTTGCTGACTATGGTGTAATCTTCTTTGAACAAAAAGTCAGATGCATCCTAATCCGGTTGAGTGAGATTGAGTTTCGTTTGATAACTCTAAATCCCGAGCTGTAGATCTTCCACACATTTTCTGATGATGATGTTCCTTATCCACAGGTTAACTACGTTAAAGAGATGAACTTTGTCGGCACCAGATAAATGATTGAGCTTGCCTTGAAGATGAAGTAGGTACAGATCTTCAAAATCATTCGGATGTAGATTTTTGAAGTCAGCTTCCGAGATCTTGTATTCATTGTAGTTAACTCTGCGAAGAACAATCTCTTTTAAGAAGGTATAACCGTATCTTTCATAAGTCTTAAGACTGACAACACTGAGAATCTGCATGTGAGATCTGACTACCCCATGATCTGATGGGGCACTGTGTCTAGTGATGTAGAATTCCTTGCATTTAAACCACCAGTGTATGATACCATAGGTTGCACTAATGTCGTATTCCTGTTTACTTTCAATCTACAAAGATGGTACGAATTCTTCTAGCCCAAAGTCTGGATAGTAAGCTGCTTTCAACATGGAAATAGACAGATCATTCCTTCTTTCTTGGTTGCATGATACAAGGTATTCCATATCCTTATTGAAGAAGAATTGTGGTTGAATTGTTACCTGACCAGGTGGACCTCCTAGAGGTAAAGGTTTACCCACGTCAGGCACAAGCCGATTACCCTCCAAAACAAATCAATCTGATCAGTAAGCAGCATGTGACACTCTTCCATATGAAATTGAAGTGAAATGCTGTTCGAATGAAACGCTCAGACTACCTTGTATGCCGGACCCTCCAGATCAGCTTTACTGAGCTTCGACTTCTCAATCTGTCAGCAATACCATTTGATGAATGAGCTCATATCACTAATTTTCTGAAGTATCATGTTTTCTTCAGGGTCTTGATACGAGTTAACAAATGCGTTGGCCCAGTTGTTCTCAGGTTCGGGTAAATCATTCGGAGGAATGACCCAGTCTGGTTCTAGAGTTTCCAGTCTGTCTTCCTCTGGTATAGACTTCAACCAGTCTGGTCTGGTCTTGATCTTGGGAAGATGTGCAGTATCGGTGTCCTCTGAAGAATCTGAGATATTCACATCTGGTATAGGCACTTCTTCAATAGGTTGTTCAGAATGAGGGACTAACTTCTGCTTAAAGGAGCTGGAAGGAGCTTCCCTAGTGTCAGAAGTTTTCCAGACTGAGGACTGAGGAGCTGGAGCCTGTTTTGAGCCTGAAGCATCAGAATCGTGCCTTTTCTTCTTGCTTTGGTCTGAATCTGGTGGAGGAGGAGGCGGATCTTGGTCGTCACGACGTCTCTTACGAGACTTAGCAGTTGCTTCAAGTAACTCGTCCCTGTTATCACGATCCATAAATGCCTTGAGAGCTTCGTAAATAGCTACATGTTCAGGCTGCGATTGGTATGTGCCACTTTCAAACATCCGTTGGTGAAGTATTTCTTTCATTTTAGCTTCGGACAAATCTCTGAAGCGCTCATGAAGTGGAGCTTGAAGAGCAGTTTGAACAGCTTCTTTGACAACTTCATTGACTGTTTGGTTGACCTGATGAGGCAAGTCATGAAGCTCTAACATGAAAACTGTTGGAAACAAGAAAAGTATCGGTCACTTCCAAGTTGTAATAGTCTTATCCCGTAGTTTGTTATATGATTAGTCTAGTAAGCTAGTCTGGCCCAAGGCCCATGGAAAGACTGCTAAGGCCCATGGCCGACCATGTATGTAGAATAAATACCCTTTCCAAGCCTTGGAGAGGGTGGTTGGTTGTTTCATTTCTTATTTTCACACACATAATAATATTATCATCTTTCTCTCTCTAGAAACTTTCCAACCCACTTCTCTCTCTAGTTCTTGCATAATATTAAAGATTACTAGTATTCTTCAATTGGTATCAAGAGCCATGGAGTGGTGTGTTTAGTTTTTGTGTTTGTCTTTTGATTTGTGTTCAAAACCTTTACAAAGAGCAAAATCTTGATTTAAAATTTTTTGGCTTAAAAACCTTAAAGTTGTCATTTTTCTTGTTCCTATAGGGTTAGTAACACTAGTTGTACAAGATTTTTTGCAAAAAACCAATCAAAAATGTGTCTTTTTAAGTTTTGAAAATTTGGGTTTCGTCTCATTTACAACCAAACTAGTCTTGTCTGTTGGAACCGAACTAGAAGATCGAACGAGTTAACCGAACTAATTAACCGAACTAGTGGAACCGAACGAGTTGACTTTAGTTGGAACTGAACGAGTTGCTTTAGTTGGAACCGAACGAGTTGATCTCAGTTGGAACCGAACGAGTTTTCTTAAGTTGGAACCGAACTAGTTTCTTCAGTTAGAACCGAACTAGTTAATTTAGTAGGAACCGAACGAGTTGATCCTAGTTGGAACCGAACTAGTGAACCAAACCAATGGAACCGATCTAGTTTATTTGTGTTGGACCGAACTAGTGAACCGAACCAGTGGAACCGAACTAGTTTTTTTTTGTTTTGTTTGACAATCGAACTAGATAACCGAACCAGTGGAACCGAACTAGTTTTTGTTTGATAACCGAACTAGATAACCGAACC
>BQNB010121920.1:4599-20374 GCA_026074375.1 Tanacetum coccineum
ATGTGTTTTTGTAGGATCATGATGGTTTAGAAATGAAAGGGCTATTGATCAACTTCCTTCACTATTTCTGGCCATCTTTACTAGAAGTCAAAAACTTTTTGTGTGCTTTCATAGCACCATTTGTTAAGGCCTCTCACAAGAAGACTAATAAAGTCTTCTTGTTCTATTCAATGCCCGAGTATGAGGCGTGGAAGGAAAAATTTGGAAACCATTACAATATAAAGTACTTAAAGGTTTGTTCTTGAAAATTTAGAATAACATCTATACATACATTCAATTTTTAAATATTTTTCATTATCTCTAGGGGCTAGAAACTATTGAAAGAGAAAAAAGAGGAGAGGATTCTTTTGATCAGCACATTAAGGACTTTGTTTGGGAAAATGACGAGGATGGTCATGCAATTGAGCCTGCCTTTTAGGATACTTCTATCGAGTCTTTATGGCAAACAGATCTTGTGGATCTTGATGAACAACTTGCTCTTGTGAGAAATGAAACTTTGTCTGCTAATTTTTTACAATGGAATACATGACAAGTGATTATGTGGTGTATCTTGAAGCAAAAAGGAGAAAAAGCCACAAAACCAGCAAGAGATGCAGCGGGACAAAGCGCGAACAAGAAGTCAAGAAGAGACGTATGTGGTGAGTGATTGTGATGAAGACAGTGAGGAGCAAGTGATTGAAGAAATATGTGTTTGGTTCTTCTAACTATGAATTTCAAAAGTGGTGGGAATTATGCTTGTTTTCTGCATAAAGTGTATATGTGATACATTTGATATGAAGTGTGTAATAGGTATAGTTAAGGTTATAATGAATCAATAGGTATTTAGTTTGCTGTTGAAATGTATTAGAATTGTGAGCATAGCGGTTTTTAGAATTGCTCTTTTTGATCTTAACTTATTTCAGTAACTTTTTTCCTTTCTCAATCTCAAAATGGTTGAAATGCTTCTAAACAGGATGAATGCAACATCAAAGGTTGAAATATTGTTCTTTGTGGAGATTTTAACTCTGTAGTTTATACCTTGATCATTATCCTAACCTCATTAAAAAAAATGCGCATTCCAGGTAAAAGATATAAAAGTTAAAAAGTTAATTTTCATTCACAGGTAAAAGCATAACTGATTTACCTGTTTGGAAAAAAATTACCATTGGTTTTTTTATCTAATTTATTTTTGTCATTTCCTTCAGCACCAAATACATAACAAAATACTCCTTGGTAAACTATACTCTCTACATATATACAACTCACCAAATAGAATTATGAACTCTTTTACCCTTTAACTAAACGTGCCAGAAATCATTTCGCCCTTTATATCCCAGTTTTCTCACGTTTTCCTTTATTGTTGCTAGGTCCATTGGTTGGTCTACCAACCGCAAGTAGTCTGGGGCTTCTTTACTATTAACCAATACCTCCTGTAACCATCAAGTCTTCAGAAAGTACATGTTTTTTGTACTAATCACCTACTCGATAAATGATGGTGAACTCTCTTTATGGCCGGGATAAGGTGATATCATCAATTGGCGCCATCCATGGGACCCTTACAATAGTTTTCCCAAAGGAAACTAAAACAGCCCTACTTCAAGACTTCAAGTTGTACTATAGTTTATACCTTGATCATTATCCTAACCTCATTAAAAAAAATGCGCATTCCAGGTAAAAGATATGAAAGTTAAAAAGTTAATTTTCATTCACAGGTAAAAGCAGAACCGATTGGAATAAAATTACCATTGGTTTTTTTATCTAATTTATTTTTGTCATTTCCTTCAGCACCAAATACATAACAAAATACTCCTTGGTAAAACTCTAACTCTTTTATATAAACTCACCAAATTGACTTATGTAATAAACTCTTTTTACCCTTTAACTAAACGTGCCAGAAATCATTTCGCCCTTTATATCCCAGTTTTCTCACGTTTTCCTTTATTGTTGCTAGGTCCATTGGTTGGTCTACCAACCGCAAGTAGTCTGGGGCTTCTTTCAAAAGGTCAAAAACACTTATTGGGTTAGTCATTATTCGCCCATAAGTTATTTGAAGATACATAAAACATACATATTCACAAAGTTCCATTAGTATGTAAATAATACAAGTTTCTTTTGCATGTATTTGACTGTTTTATCAGCAACCACTTTGCCTGTTACCAAACCCCAATCCACCAGTTTTAAGACAATAAATATAGGACAACCCAATCTGCACCGACTTGCTTCAGCCGAAAGACTTTGTTACCCAAACCAGGCATCTTGCAACATCTATATAAACCATTTTATCATAACTGGGACAGAAGAATTTACAATAAGAAAAAAATATATGAATGGATCACCTCTCCTCCTCCTCATCCTCCTCTGCGGCGCTTAACAGTTGGAGTGTAGTCAGCACTAAACCTCCACTGCCCAATTCTAAACAGGTTTCCTTTTAGCAGACCAATTTCTTTCAGGGATCTGCCTATCATCTTTCCTTGGACGAACATCCTCATAAAAATCATTTCTTGCCTCAAACATCATAGTATTCTTTTTTTCTTCTTCTTCCTCCAACCTTTCTCACTTGATAGCCTCTTCCAACCGTCTAAGCTCAGCAACTTTCTCTTGTTCTTCTCTTCTTAGTTGCTCTTCTTTTCCTAGGTGGATTTCTGTTGATATTGCTCTTAGCGGGTGGTTGTGTGTGTCACAAGAGACGAGGGTTTGTGAGATTCCACTTGTATATCTTGGGTTCTGGACTTGTTGGAGAATATAATTTTATTCACTTTAACTTAAGATCTATTAACTGTTTCCGTATCTGAAGTTGCTGGTCTGTCGGAAACCAGAGAGGTGCTTGGAGTATCCTTTTTGGGGATTATATTATACTACTTGTCCACCACATCTTACTTTCAAAAGTTTTAGCTTTTAATGAGCTTATTTCCTCCTCAGGGGGTGCTTCTACTACTTTTCTGTACGAGCTTCTTTACAGTTTTTCTGTTGTGGTTGGAAATGAAAACTTAACATGGAATAAAGTCCACTATTAACTATTTAGGGTGGTTATCATCAACCACCTTGAGGTGGTTATGGGCAATGACTCTTGACTATTACTAACTTCTTAAACATAGGCCTTCAGTTAGGTTAACTCGTACACTCTTAAGTTATGCTCACCAAGGCTTAAGACACAAATTCCGCATTTCAATATTGATTTTATTTAATAAAACATAAACATACTTTTTCCATTTGTCCTGTTTTGGTCATTGTACCACTCTTTGTCATCTGAGTCATGGATAGATGGTTTTGTGTCATGTTTGGGTCATTTTGTGGCGCATAATCTTCCTATTTTCATACATGTATGTAAAGTATCACTTTTCTAAAAGTCGGACTTTTTATGGAATTTTGCTTACAAAATGGGGCGCAAAGCCACCGTCTTTTAAAGACTCTACAACAAATAGTACAAGGACAAAAAAGGGACAAATAAAAAAGTAGGTGGGTGTTCTATTTAAAAAATTAACCTTTCATTGTCCATAGGACCAAGCAACAAAAGCTCCATCTATTGAAGGAGTATGAAGAAAAGTAAAACATACATGTTCAGGTGTTGAACTTTCAGGCTCAAATGGCTCTTCAAAAATATGGGTCTCCTCCTGAAAACAAAAGTAAGAGCAACACTTAAACATTGATGATACACAATAAGCTCAAAGTGCATAAACAAGGAAAACCAAGCTTTGGGAAAGAAAAAGGAGGAAATGATTTTCAGAGTCAAAATAGTTTTATAAAATGAAATATGCCTACACAAATTAGATGTGTAACTTCTGAATTTCCATTTCCATTGTTTTGTGTTTGAAGGGCACCACCACCATGCGTTTCCACTGGACTACCTCACCTAAAAGCGAGAAATAACCAAAGTTATACTCATAACACAAGAAACTTCCATTATTACAGAGCATGTGCAAAAAACTCACCAAGAATTAAGTATATGTTATGTAATATCTAAACAAGTTTTTTTAGATTTGATAAGACTTGAGCTTAAATAAAGCTCAACAGACAAAAAAGTAAGACAGGATTATGCAAATCCTTGAACCTGATAAAGACATGGTTTGTAGTTGGTTCTTTCTGCGGTTCTTCTTCCTCCTCGTGTTCATGGTAATTATCATCATCAAACAATGAGGATGATCTGTAGTAGAAACATAATCAGGTTCCTCCTTGGTTAAGGCTAGGACTTCTGGTCCCTCATACTATTCATCAATATCTCGACCACATCTTCAGCCTTGAGGTCATAATCTGCAATAATACAGTTACCTTATAAGTTCAAAGTCATACATCATAAGGTAAGTTAAAATAGTCTCTGTATGAAGCTTTGAGTATGAAAAAGATACAACATCACCTTGTTCAGCAGCATAGCCACTTTCCTACAGTTGACAATGTAGATTATCTTTAAGCCTTGATAAACACTTTGAACTGTGTGTGTGTGTGTGGGTGGGTGGGGGGGGGGTGGGGGGGGGGGTGGGGTTGGTGTGTGTCCTGTTGGTCGAGAGGATGGGGGGGTGGGGGTGTGTGGGGGTGGCGGGTGGGGGGGGAGGGGGGGGTGGGGGGGGGGTCCAGTGTTGGGCAGGGCGTGGGGAGGGTGGGGGGGAGGGAGGGGGGCGGGGGTAGGGGGTTGGGGTGGTTGGGGTGGGGTGAGGGGCGCGGTGAGGCGGTGGAGGGGGGGGTGGGAGGGGGGGAGTGTCTGGGGAGGGGGGGGGCGCGGGAGGGAGATTCGTGGGTGGGGGAGGTGGTGGGGACGGGGTGTAGTGGGGGTGGAGAGTGGTATTGGGTGAGGTGGGGATTGGTGGGGAGGATGGGCTGGGGTGGTGGGGAGGGGGGGGGCGGGGGGGGGGAGGGGGCGGTCGGGGGGGGGGTGGGGGAGTGAGTAGGGTGGGCGGGTGGGGGGGGGCGCGGGGGGGATATGGGGGGGGGGGGAGGGAGGTGGGGGTCGGGGGGGTGGGGGTGAGGGGGGGAGAATGGGGGGGTGCGAGGTGGGGGCTGGGGTTGGGTGAGGGGGTTGGGGGTGGGGTGGGGGGGGGGTGTGGGGGTTGGGGGGGTGGGTTGGGTGGGCGTGGTGTGGGGTTGCGGGTGGGCTGGGGTGTGGGGGTGGGGAGAGTGTGAGTAGAGGGTCGCGGGGGGGGGGTGGGGTGGGGGGGGGGAGGGGGGGGGGGTGGGGTGGGATTGGTGGGTGGGGGGGGGATGGGTGGTGGGGGAGTGGGGGGGTGGGGGGGGGGAGTAGTGAGTGGGGTGGAGTTGGTGAAGGGTGGGGGGTGGGGGGAGGGGGGTGTGGGGGGGGGGGGGGGTTGGGCTGGGGGGGGGATGTGCGTGGGGAGGTGGGTGGAGGGGGGGGGAGGTGGGTGGGTGGGGGTGGGGGGGGGGGGTTTGGGGTCGTAGTGGGTGAGGGGGGGGGTGGAGGGGGGGGTGGGGGGGGCGGTGGGGGGGTGGGGTGGCGGGGGGGGAGGGGTGCGTGCGACGGGGCGGTGGGGAGGTGGGAGGGGGGGGGGGGGGGTGGGGGGGGGGCTGGTGGGGTGGGGGGGGAGGTGGGGGTGGGGTTAGGGGGGGGGGGGGTGGGGAGGGGGGGCGGGTTGGGGGTTGGGGGGGGGGCGGGGGGAAGGGGGGGGGGGGGGGGGGGGTGGGGGCGGGGCGGGGGGGGGGGGGGGGGGGGGGGGGGGGTGGGGGGGGGGGGGGTGGCGGGGGTGGGGGGGGGGGAAAGGAGGTGGGCGGTGTGGCGGTAGGGGGGGTGGGGGGGGGGGGGGGGGGGGGAGAGGGGGGGGGGGGGGGGGGGGGGGGTGGGTGGGGGGGGGATGGGGGGGGGGGGTGGGGGGGGGTGTGAGGGCGGGGGGGGGGGGGTGTGGACGGGGATAGGGTGGGCGTGGGGGCGAGGGGGGGTGGGGGGGGGGGGCGGGGGGGGGGGGGGTGGGGGGGGGGTGGAGTGGGGGGGATGGGGGGGGGGGGGGTTGGTGTTGGGGAGGGGGGGGGGGGGGTGGACGGGGGGGGGGGGGGGGGGGGGGGGGTTGGGGGGGGGGGGGGGGGATGGGATGGGGGGAGTGGGGGGGGGGAGGGTGGAGGGCATGGTGCGGGGGGGCGGAGAGGGGGGGGGGGGGGGCGGGGGGGGGGGGGGGGGGGGGGGGGGCCGTGGGGGGTGGTGGTGGGAGGGGGGGGCGCGGGTTGGGGGGCGGGGGGGGGGTAGGGGGGGTATGGGGGGAGGGGGGGGGTGGGTGGTGGGGGGGGAGGGGGGGGGTGTGGGCAGGGGGTGGGGGGAGGGGGGGGGGGGGCGGGGCGGGGGGCGGTGGGTGGGGGGGGGGAGAGGGGGTGGCGGGGGGGGTGGGGGGGGGGTGAGGGTTATGGGGGGGGGAGGGGGGGGGGGGGGGGGGGGGGGCCGGGGGGGGGGGGGGGGGGGGGGGGGGTGGGGGGGGGAGTGTGTAGGGGGAGGGGGGGGAGGGGGGAGGGTGGGGGGGGGGGAAAAGGGGCGGGGGGGGGGGATGAGGGTGGTGGGGGGGGGGGGGGGTGGTGGGGGGGGGGGAAGGGGGGGGGGGGGGGGGGGGGTAGGTGGGGTGGAGGGGGAGTGGGTGGGTGGGGGGGTGGGGGGGGAGGGGGAGCGGGGAGGGGGGAGGGGGGGTGGGGGTGGTGGGGGGGGGAGGGGGGGAGGGGGGCGGGGGTGTGGGTGGGGGGGGGTGGGGTAGTGTGGGGGGGGGGGGGTGGGGGGGGGTGGGGGGGGGGGTGAGGGGGGGGGGGGGGGGGGAGGTAGGAGGGGGGTGGGGGTGGGGGGTGGGGGGGGGGGGGGAGTGGGGTGGGGGGGGGTGGGTGGGGGGGGGGGGGGGGGCGGGGGGGGGTGTGGGGGTGGGGGTGGAGAGCGGGGGTGGGGGGGGGGGTGGAGTGGGTGGGGGGTGGGGGGTGGGGGGGGGGGGGTGAGGGTGGGGGAGGGGGGTCGGGGGTGGGGGGGGGGGGGGGGGTGGAGCTGGTGGCGGCGGGGGGGGAGAGGGGGGGTGGCGGGGTGGGGGGTGGGGTTGGCGGGGAGGGGGGGGGGGGGGCGGGGGCGGGGGGGGAGGGTGGGGGGGTTGGAGGTGTGGGGGTGGGGGGGGGGGGGGTGAGGCGGTGGGGGGGTGGGGGGGGAGGGTTCGGGGGGTGGGAGGGGGGGGGTGGGGTGGGCGGGGGTGGGTGGAGTGGAGGGGGGGGGGAGGGGGGGGCGGGGGGTAGGGGGTGGGTGGTGGGGTGGGTAGTGGGGGTGGGGGTGTGTTGGTGGGGGGGTGGGGGGGGAGGTGGGGGGGGGCGTGGTGGCGGGGGGGGGGGGGGAGCGTGGGAGGGGGTTGGGGGGGGGGGGGGGGGTGGGGGGGGGTGGGGAGGGTTGGGGGGTCTGGTGGGTGGGGGGGGGGGGGGGGGGGCGGGGAGGGGGGTGGTGGGGGGGGGGGGGGGGGGAGGGGGGGGCGGGGGGGGGGGGGGGGGGGGGTGGGGGGGTTGATGAGGGCGGTGCGGTTGGGGGGGGGGGGGAGGGGGGGGGGGGGGGTGTTGGTGGGGGGGAGGGGTGGGGGTGGGGGGGGGGGGGGTGGGGTGGGGTGTCGAGGGGGGTGGGGGGGGGGGGGGGGGTGAGGGTGGGGGGGGAGGCGGGGGGAGTGTGGGGGGTGTGGGGGGGGGGTGGGGTGGGTGTGGGTGCGGTGGGGGCGGGGGGGGGTGGGGGGGTGGGTGGGGGGGAGAGGGTGGGGGGGGTCGGGGGGGGGGGGGGGGCGGGTTGGGGGGCGTGGCGGGGGGGTGGGGGTGGAGGTGGGGGGGGGGGGGGGGTGTGGGGGGGCGGGTTGGGTTTGGGGGGGGGGGGGGGCGGGGGTGTTGGTGGGGGGGGGTGGGGTCGAGGGGGGGGGGGGGGGGGGGGGGGGGGGGGGGGGGGGGGGGGGGGGGGGGGGGGGGGGGGGGGGGGGGGGGGGGGGGGGGCGGGGGGGGGGGGGGGGCGGGGGGGGGGGGGAGGGGTGGGTGGTGGGGGGGGGGGGGGCGGGGGCGTGGGGTAGGGGGGGTGGGTGGGGTGGGGGGGGGGTCTACGGTGTGGGGGGTGGGTGGGGGGGGCTGCGTGGTGGTTGGTATGGGGGAAGGTAGGTGGGGGTGGTGTGGGGGGTGTGTGTGGGTAGGGGTTGGTGAAGGTTGTATGGAGTGGATGGGGAGAGGTGGGGGGTTATGTTTTTATGTATTTTTTTGGGGATTGTATTTGTTTGTTTTTTTTGTGTGTTTGTTGTTTGTTAGTTTTGGCGAGTTGCGTTGGTTTTTCTTTTGTTTGTTTTTTTTTATTTAATTGTTTTATTTTTTTCTTTAATGTTTTTTTGTGTTCATTTATTATTTTATTTTAAGCTCAAATTTTGTAGTTTATTAGAGATGAAGAGGTGTTGTTAGCAAAAGACTTATATAATGAGCTTTATTATTCATAAGCCATAAGATGCTTATGATAAAAGAGGGACAATTTCCCCCCCCCCGGGGGGGGGGGGGGGGGGTGAGGTGGGTTATAATTTTTTAGTTTATTCGAGAGAAAGAGGTGCTGTAGCAAAAGACTTCTATAATGAGCTTATTATTCATAAGCCATAAGCTGCTTATGATAAATAAGGACATTCTTCGAGGGGGGGTTTTATAAGCTCAAATTTTGTAGTTTATTCGAGAGAAAGAGGTGCTGTAGCAAAAGACTTCTATAATGAGCTTATTATTCATAAGCCATAAGCTGCTTGTGATAAATAAGGACATTCTTCGAAAACAAAGTTCATTAATCTAAGGAGCCATATATTAACTAATACTCCTTACAAATAAGAAAACTAATACTCCTCTTTCTTTTTCGCCTTCAACTTCTGGAATTCGCAAAAATCACTTACCTGTGACAATAAATCAATTCTACTCGTAAGAACCCACTGTTATAATCCCTTATGCTGCAAACTAGACAACATAATAATTCTTGAGATCGTAGAATTTGAAACAGTTGCTATGGAAAGGTATAGATAAGCCAAATGTAAGTTAAGGGGAGTTTAGTTGTATGGAAGTTGTTGTCTAAACAGAATTGGCTTGTGATCCATTTTAATAGATCAATAAGCTCATTCACGATGAAGTATATCCAATATTTCATGCATATTAGATAATCAGGTCATCAATTAAACATAGAATCCTATGTTGACGATTAATTCCAGAACCAAAGGCGTATATATACATCATAATACCCATATGCATCTTTCTTCAAAATATCATCCCAAAATACTTGTTTTTCACAAGAAGCATAGCCTAAAAAGTTAATAAAAGTGATGATTACAGCGTTACATAAAACTAAAACCACCCTAATCCAAGGCTTTGAGAATGTACAAAAGGACATGGTGTTAAGATTCAAGTCTTGAGGGATTGCGAACATTGTGTACATTATCACTGTTTAGCTTGACTACTTCTCATGTAAGTCAAGAATTGGCCGCACCATTGTTTCCAAGATATATCTCCATCTGCACAATATTTATAGACACGTAAGTTTAAGTGGAACACGCTATAACTGCAGGTAAGTTCAAACCCGTTTACCAATAAATGGGTTGATTTGGATTATGTTCATCTCTAGCATGCCAAAGGGGGTAATGGTGAAACATTTGACAAAAGAAGAGAGGGGTCAAACAAATTGTTATACACATTGCAAGAGAATCAGAACGGCCTATAATGATTTATCATTCAAAGTTTTTATAAACTTTACGAAATAGGGTTTTCTAAACACATATTCATTAACTTTGATAAAACTATAAAAATTAGGTGAGGGGCCAAAGTGGGACCAGCCGAACCCTTTTTTTGCACAGAAAAACACATTTTTACCCTTCAACCAGTTATACCCATACAATTTTGCCACCTCTAGTAGGGAGGTGCGCAACAGGTTTCAAAACATTAATAGAAGAGTTAGATAGATAAACTTACTAAGTAAGTCACAGACGGGAACAAACTGAATAAGCACCTTCATCTATAAGGGTTTCCAGGCTTTGGGTTTTTCTAATGGTAAAGTCCACGTCTTGATTCTCAAAATGAGATTTAAACTTCTCTTTGAGATGTGTTTTTGCGACTCTATGAATAACCATGAAAAACTTGGGGAACTTTTCACGAAAGATATATTCTGTGTCACTTTTAGTATACCCCAATGAAGCCCTGAACGGATCCTTATATTCTGTATGATGGCTCATAATATTCCTAAACAACCGCACTAAGTCAGTTAATTTATCATCCTCATAATCTGCCGTTCTATGCTTCATAGCTTTGTCAAGTGCGGCTTTATTATTAAAAATATCTTTCCATATCTTAAAAAGCAATGGGCCTTCATCTATGTCCAGAGCGTGGACAACTGGATGTTTCCAATTCATAGTAACACGATAACGACGAAGATGCTTTTCCTCTTTCTTTTTCGCCTTCAACTTCTGGAATTCGCAAAAATCACTTACCTGTGACAATAAATCAATTCTACTCGAGAGATCACAAAAAAGGGGATGTTCCAGAATTTCTTGCAATGTAGGTCTACAAAAATAAAAACATTATCAAGATCCTTTTTATTTGGAAAATTTTAGTTTAATTTGAAAAACTTTAGAGAAAAAAATCAAGATATACCTCAACTCGTAGTCTTTATGGAGTACTTTTCGTAATAGGTCTTTTACTTCTTCTTCAGCACCAGGCAGTTCTTCCAAAATGTCTTCCAAGTCCTCTTCCCATGTCGCGTCACCATGCTTCCCCCATTTTGCATCACCATCCTTCCCCCATGTTGGGTCACAACCATGCTTCCCATCTGTTATGAAGTTCAACAGTATTTTTCCAAAGTCAAATATATCCACAGTTAGATACTCCTTCATTTTTATTTTGCGATCCGATAACCACTCAATATGACCCAAACCCGCAAGCTTTGCGGTGCCATTCTCCTTGACAAAGACATTACGTAGGAGATTCCCATGACGGATCTTGTGGGTGTGAAGAAATTTTAAGCCATTTATTATCTCTCTGAGGTTAGAAAATGCAAAAAATTAAAAATAAATAAACTGCAAGTTTAGAAAGACACACTACATTCTACAATAAACAAGAGTTGTAGGAGAACAAGATACTAATGTTGGCTTACCTGAGGACCTTTAACCACTCTCGATTTGTTGTCACCATTCCTAAATTTACAAAAGGACACATATTGTTCATGGTTAAAAGTGAAAACTTAGGTTTGATATGCATACTTATCAAATAACCATCTGTCTCGGCGCTATTAACTCCATTATTGTTCTCATGAGCTCCTAGATTGGTAGAGGTGTTTTGTTATGCTTTGAAAAATTCCTTTTTTTTTTTTTGATTTACTTTTCAACCATGACCTTAACTCTCGTACGTTCCCATGAGGGGCATTTTCTGAGTTCACCACTAACTTCTCAACAATTGTATACCACTTTCTTTCTTCATTTCTTGGTAGTTTCCATTTAACTCTTTTTTAACTAAGGGAGTAGCAAAATTTTCACTTTGAATTCTTTACAAAACATATAAAACTCATGTTGATTTATGGTGTGAAAAACTGGAATGGTAGCACGGACTTCTTCCTTTACAAGCGGATAGAAAGCTTTGAAAGTTGAATAATTAAGTTGCCATGATACACGGGTTTCCCCAAGGGTGTTTGAATAAAACCTTATCTCATAACTATTTTTTTCAATCACAAAACTGTTGTCACTCTCCTCAGGCATAATCTCTCCATTTTCACCATTTACAAATATGGTTTCCGAACTTGCCAAGCATTTTGCACCACCATAGTGTGCGTTAAGAAGCATATATATGTCTTTTTTGTCTTGCGGAGAGCAAACCATGTTGAGATATACTTGTGATTTTGTGTGTCTATGGCGTTTGTGATTATGCATTATTGCCATATTGCTGCACACCGTAACCCGTTATTAGATAATCTTTGCGCTCATTCGTTGGATGATACTGGTATACTATGGTTCGTTTAAATCAAACAAGCCAAGAGAAAACCCCAGTATCCGCATCTATAAGTCTACAATTACATTCTGGGTCAACAAGAAGAATTTTATTTCTTCTTTCCTCTTCCATCTCGCCGCGTTGTTCCTGAATAACAACGCACATATAAAATAAGGTCACCATGGTTTGATATCTAAAAAACGCACATTATCTAAAATTGCCAAAAGCTACTCAAATTAAACTGCTAAAATCTATGGAAACAATTATTGGAGTGTTAAATTAGTGGTTGTTGAATTAATTTAGTCGTGGTTGAATTAGTAGCATCTAAATAAAATAGGTCCAGTGCCTAGTCTGCGCCTAGTCTTTTGGGTAGTGGAATTGTTTTTTTTTATTTCTTCCTAGACTGTAATAGTTAGTTCCTATATTTCATGTATTTCTGTTTTGCTTTGTAGGCTATTTAAAGCGCCAGTTTTAAATTTGAGATCATTAGTTATACTTGTCTGTGATTTATCAAATTGGTATTAGAGCTAAACCACAAGTGAGACTGAGTGAGCAGCCAAATAAACGAGAGTCAAAGAGTGAATGGCGAGCCAATCAAACAACTTCCAAGCACCATGTGTGCCAAAGTTGGATGAGGATTAGGAGTTTACTTATGGAGAACCTTCGCTCTAAAGAGTATTGGAACCGGGTGATGTTGAACGGCTGACTGCGGCACAACAAAAAGCTTTGGATGAAGCAAAAAGCAAGAAATTATTTATTTCACTCAGAACGAGACCGCAAAGCAATTGTAGGATTATGAAGGTGAAGTACCGCGGGAATGCAAGGGTGAAGCGTGCTCAGTTGCTTTGAAATGCTAGAAATGAAGATGGGAGAACCTGATTACTTTGGAAGAGCGATGGTTACGGAAAACAATATGAGAAATTGTGGAGAAGACATGGATGATGTTAAGATTGTCGAAAAGATACTAAGAACATTAAGAGAGAACTTCAACTTTGTTGTGTGTTCCATTGAAGAATCAAAGGACATAGATAAGTTGACGGTTGATGAGCTACAAAGTTCATTACTTGTGCATAAACAAAAGGGAGGTGACGAACAAGTGCTAAAGATTGAATACGACTCCAACTTTAGACGTGGTAGTTATTGGGGAAGAGGACGTGGAAGAACCAGACCAGACTTCAATAAGCTACAATTGAATGCTAAAGTTGGGACATTTTCAATATAAATGTCCAAGCTTTGAGAGGGGAGCAAAATATGTTGAATTTAATGAAGAGGAGGAGCTGCTCTTGATGGCTTATGCAGAACATGAAGAGACTAAAAACAAGGAAGCATGGTTCCTTGACTATGGCTGTCAACCATATGACTGGAAACAAAGATTGGTTTGTGCAGATTGATGATAGTTTCAAACATACCGTGAAATTAGGCAACAACTCAAGATTAGCAGTCACCGGAAAAGGAAACATCAGACTTGAAGTCCAAGGAATAACACAAACAATAACCAATGTGTATTTAGTTCGTGAGTTGACTGCAAACCTGTTGAGTATTTGGCAGCTACAAGAAAAAGGTGTTACTTTTGTTATCAACTAGCATGTGCAAAATTCCTCCAAGTGGTTACTAGAATAACTGTTAATCCAATGTTCAAGTTGTTGGCGGTAAAAACAAAACTTATAAAAATGGATAAGGCAGAGACAGAAGAGCACCAGTTTGGATGCAAGCTTATAAAAATGGAGCGGAATATTCTGATGAGGAAGCTAATTTGGCGATGTTCAGTTCACAGGATGATCCTGATAGTTTTGAGGAAGCTCCTAAAGAAGAGAAATGGGTGGAAGCAATGAAAAGTGAATTGCGAGCTATGGAGAAAAACAAAACTTGGGAACTTGTAGCCTTACCTGCGGGGGCGAAGAAAATTGGAGTTAAATGGGTATTCAAGACTAAGTTGAGTGAGGACGGCAAGCTCAATAAATACAAGGTAAGATTGGTTGTGAAGGGATTATGACCAAGTGTTTGCACCAGTAGCTCGATGGGATACTATTCCAACTTTGCTTGCTATATAGCTGCTCAAAAGGAAGAGTGCTTTCTTATAAGGGGAGCTAAAGGAAGTCGTGTATGTAGAGCAACCTCAAGGATTCGTTAGAAAAGGTGAGAGAAGATTAAACTGACAAGCATATATCCAGTTTAAGGGGAGGATTTAGTTGAGTGTTAAATTAGTGGTGTTGAATTAATAATTTCTAAAAGATGGCTGCCATTCAAAACTTTAGAATCCTAGCCAGATATCATATGAAAAATAGTAAGTCATTGGATTTATTAATTATGCTGTCATTTCTATTCATATCCTTACAGTTGACAATGTAGATTATCTTTAAGCCATGATAAACACTTATGAAGCTTTTTTGAGGGGCTTACATAGCCAAAATAAGCCTTAGCAAAAGATTTCTATACTATATATCATATAGCGATTACAACTTGGGATGTTGATGTACCTTTTGGTCATTTTAACTCTATAAAAACGTAACCTCAACAACACTAAGTATGGGCTTTTATGAGCTTATTATTCATAAGCCATAAGCTGCTTATGAAATATAAGCCACATTTTTCTTAATTTTCCCAACAAACAAACTACTCTATAAGAAAATCATGGACATGAGATTTAGTGCTAACAACAACAACAACAACAAAGCGTAAAGCCTCCAAACAAACAAACAGTAGAAAATGATTTGGTTAAACTAAACTATCAATATCGCGAAAAACGACACAGCTGTCAAATCAAATTCTAATTATCACACAATTGAAAACCCTAATTATCAAAATCACTCATACCAACAACAAAACGATTATTAATGACTAATTTACTAAAGTGTTTTAAAAAATTACTTGTTGTCAAAGACATGTTATAACAATACAAACACAAAAAATGTCTTTCAACATTCCGAAATGTGCGCAAACTCGATATTTTACTTTATCAATATATAAGCGAATTTGCCATATACTAACGTCTAGTATTATCTCATCGCATTTGTATCTAACGAGTTGGCATTTAACCCGCGCGTCGCGGCGGCCGCAGCAAGGTTTATAAAACTTTTTTTTTACATTTGAGGTGTAAGTTTTATATTTGAAGGGTGACACTTGGTGTCTTTTTAATTTTTGCAGGTCACAAAAGAAAGACAACCATAAATTTATATATATATTTTTTATAAGAACGTGTAGTTAACTTTAATATTTTTTATAAAATCGTACAAACGTTTAAAGCATATCAATATTGGACTCGTTGTGTTCGTAATTTTAAGGCTTGTATTTTTCATTAAAAATATGCCACATATTAGCTACATATTGATGAACGAAACTTGTTATATAAAAAAGTCATAATTAGTGAGAATTTGAGGGCCGTTTTTGTAATTTTTTTTTCCTAATTTTTTTCTTATACAAAACAATGTACCGCTTTTTAAAATATTTTTTGTGTCACGACTTGTGTCTAAATTAAAACATATATATAGTGGCCTGGTTGTCTAGAAACGACTGCAATATAGTAATTATTATATTCTAATGGTCCAAAAGTTACATGCCTGCATTATAAAGTAACGAGTTGGAATTTAACCCGTGCGTTGCGGCGGGGGGCGAATAAAAGAAACTTGAGGGGTTTTTTTATTTTATTTTTTTAAATTTATGTAAAAAAGTCGTAAAAAATTAAAAGTTGAGAGTCCGTTTTGTAATTTTTTTTTTCTTCACTTTAGGCCGGATTTTGGGCTAATTTTTTGGGCCGCTACAGTGCCACCGACCATTTGTGAATTGTATATAAGAGTAATAAAAACTTGAGAGGCCTTTTTGTAATTTTTTTACTAATCTTTGAAATGGGCCAGGTGGGCTAAGTTTTTTAAATTTTTTGGGCTCTTTCTGAAGTTTTTTT
>BQNB010121921.1:0-20373 GCA_026074375.1 Tanacetum coccineum
GATGGAAATTACACTGAGGAAAATTGCATCTAATTTAATAGATGGATAATTACATAGAGGAAAATTGTGGGTTGTTATAAGTTTGCTACTCCATCGGTTAAACAAACTGTTAGATATTAGCCAAAGGCAACTTCAAACGCACCAAAGATGGGAGCTACTAATGTGGGTAATGCATCTAAATCGTCATCTATGTTGAAGACTACTTGTACTTCTTCTAAGAATGATAATATCATCACGTCTAATTCTTATTCTGCCTTGAATGATAAAGAAGAAGGTGAAGAAGAAGATGTTGAAAATGTGTATGATGAATCGTCTAACTTATTTCCAAATACAAAAATAGTTGGAAGTTCATCTTTCACGGCTGTTGCTGGTTAGCTTGTTCAGTTGAGTCATTTGTTCTAGTTGCAATTAGTTGTCTCTAGAGTTGTTAGTGTTTTTGGCATGTCATAAGCACTTGTTTTAGGTGTTTATCAAGTTGTTTAGCTTGAGGTTAATGTGGTATTTCAGCCACATTCTATCTGCACTTAACATTTTTGGTTTTAAATATACTTTACCCACAATGATTCCTTACATGAGAGAAGACTCCAAATATGAGAAGTAATGAGAGCCATATTAAAAGCTTCAAGACAGCGGATACCAAGACCACCCTCCTTTTTAGGCAGACACACGACCTCCCAAGCAACCTTTTCCTTGCCCCTTTTCATCTCACCTTGGCACCATAAGAACCCTCTCATTACTTGTTCTAATTCAAGCATAAGTCTAGAAGGGAGGATAAAAACCAAAGCCCAATATAGATGCATAGAACCAAGAACAAAACGAATAGGCTAAACTCTACCCGTAAGAGATAACGATTTATTCTTCTAATCACTAGTCCACCTTTTAACCCTCTCCATCAACTCAGAACAATCGCGATATAATAGCCGAGAAGGAACCAAAGGGACACCCAAATATTTAACCGAGATCTTACCCTCTTCAAAGGGAAGAATATTAAGAATACCAAGCTTAACATGATTAAGCACATTACAAAAATAAGCTGTATTTTTAGGAAGACTAGGAGTCAACCTTGAAGCATTTTTGAACTCCTCCAAAGAATCCATAATAACACGGGCCGAATCCATCACCATGTGCAAAAAGAAAAAGATCATCAGCAAAACATAGATTGATAATATTGAGCTTAGAGCAATACCGATGATAAGTGAAACAATGAGAATCACGAGCCCTCTGCTTTAGCATAAGGGTAAGAACCTCCATAACTAGGGTGAAACGATACGGAGACATCGGGTCACGTTGACGCAAACCTCTCTTTCCCATGAAGATAGCCATTAATGCTTAAAGAAAAAGAAGTAGAAGTAACACACTTCATAATCAATCCAATCATGCCAGGATAGAACCCAAAACCAACAAGAACATCATGTAAAAACTTCCAATCAACCGTATCGTATGCCTTTTGAATATCAACCTTAAACGCACATCTTGAAGGACCTCTATCCAAGTGATAGTTATGCATAAGCTCTTGAGTAAAAAAAAATGCGTCTCCCGGGCACAAATGCTGATTGGTTAAGACTAACCAGATCCATCAAACAATCTTTCATTTGATTAGATATGATCTTGCTAATGCACTTAAAGAGAACATTGCAACAAAATATCAGACGATAATCATTAATCCTCATAGGAGTGTTAACCTTCGGGATTAAAGAAATAATAGTATGATTAAGTTCTTTAAGAAGAAATCCATTAGTGAAGAATTCCTTTATCGCCTTTATTACATCAACTGCTATGATATCCCATGCTTCCTTAAAGAAAGCAGCCGAGTATCCATATGGACCCGTGGATTTATTATCCCCCAAAGAGAAAATAGCATCCCGAATCTCCTTGTCAGTCACGTCATGGACCATATAGGAAGCTGCATCATTAGAAAGCTGATTACAAAAAAGATCATTAGAGTTAAAGTGAGAAGTGACTCCCTCTTGACCAAGGAATTCTGTATAGTGATTAATAAAAGCTATGGGAACCAGATCACCATCCATACAAACTCCATTAGTATTAGTAACACTATCAATATGATTCCTTGATGCTTGGCTTTTCACCACTTTATGGAAATAAGCAGTATTAGCATCACCAAGCTTTAGCCACTCCACCTTAGCCTTTTGCATGAGAAACCTTTCTTCCATGATAAGAGCATCATGAAATGCCTTAAGATAGGCCACCTCCTCTTCCAGAATATCAAGATTATTAGGTACATAATCAAGAGCCTTTTAGGCCTTAACAAATTCATGACGAAGCTTTTTAACATTATCATGGATATTCCCATGATCAAACAAAAGCTTACGGAGAGGTTTTTTAAGTAAGTTAAGACGCTTGACAACTTTAAACATCCAAAAACCACTCACCAAATGCATCCAACCATTAGCCACCACTTCCTTAAACCAAGCATTATGAACCACAAGATTGTAGAATTTAAAAGGACGAGGCTTTGTAACTGAACTCATAGGAACACGAAGAACAGCCAGAGAATGATCAAAAATTCTGTAAGGCTGAAACACGGCACATGAACCTACAAAAGATGTGTTCAATTCAAGATTTGCCATAATACGACCAATCTTCTTTAAAATGCCATCTGCACCATTGGGCTTTTGGTTCCATGAAAATCTTAGACCAGCACTATTGACATTTGAAACCTCAATAGCTTCAACACACTCTTGAAAATCACGCATACCCGTATCAATAAGAGACGAACCCGTAGATTTATCATCAACATATAACGCCACATTAAAATCTTTTTTTTGGTAAAGGGTTACCTCGGTAAATATATTAACCAAAAAACTGTTAAGTACAAATGGAATATGGCCGAAGTACCACATTAACCTCAAGCTACAGACAGCTTGATAAACAAGTGTTTATGACATGCCATAAACACAAACAAAGCCTAGTAAACAACAAAAACTAAGCTAGACAAGAACCAAGATGAGAACATAAAATCAAGTGAGCATCTCGCAAACCAACAGCAACAAAACAGGAGCAGATACGATCCAGGTCTGCCTCCTTAAAAAACCTTTCCAAAGAAAACCCAGTGGGAAAAACCTTGGATAAGGAAAAAAGAGTACAACCCTCACCTGAAACTCCCATCATGAACAATACAGTTGCTTGGAATCTTCCATTGATCCAGTAGCAGACGAGACCGGGTTGACTTCTTATTGAACTTGAAAGTAACCAACTTCAACCGCACCATAGATATAATAGCATCAACAATCAGATCCGGAGACAAAGTCTACTTCTTGAATAATCTTCCATTCCTTTACAGCCAAATGTAGTATGAAGTAGCAGCAAGGACAAGTCTAGAAAGAATACTAATAGCCAATTTGCCCTTGGATATAGGAATAATGAACGTAGTAACATCAATAAGCCGAGGTGGAATAGAATCCATGCCACAAAAAACATGAACCTTAGACCACACCTGCGAAGAGAAAGCACACTCAAAGAACAAGTGATCATGAGAATCAGGAACCAAATCACACAAGGGGCATCTAAGCAGGTTTAAGTCGTTACTCGGACCGATATCCCATTGCCGCAGCCTGTCTTGTGTCTTCAACTTTTGCTAAAAAACCAACCACATATGTATAGCATGACGAGGGATACAATGAGGAAACCAGACTACATTATAACAATTAACAATATCAGCCCTAGTCCGAATCGTATCCCAAGCACATGCCATCGAGAAAGGCCACAAAACACCATCCCTATCACGTCATAAAAAGATATCATCAATATCATCAAGTAATAAAGGAACCTACAGCCTACTCTCTCTAGGGGCGAATTCCAGCCGCCAAGATGAGGTACGAACCTAAGGCTCCAAGATGTGATACTTGTAAGATTTTTGGTCATACTATTGATCATTGTCCTCTAAATGTGGGTTCTGCCACAAATGTTAATACTTCTAATGTCGTTAATCCTCCTATGGAATCGGTTAACGATGGTTTCCAAAAGGTTACAAAGAAGAAGAAAAACAGAGGTAAGTCTAAATCTGCTGCTGGTTATAAGATGGTGGGGCCCACGATGAGGTATGAACCTAAGGCTCCAAAAAATGATTTAAAGAAGATTCCTCCTTTGTCTGCTGCTTCTGGTAGTGCACATTAGAATATTACTTCTAATGTGGAATCTGTGGGCAAATCATCTTCTGATGTTCAGAATTTGAGCCAGGTTACTTCTCCTAACTCCTTTTCTGCTTTAGTTCATGAAGTGGATGATGAAGTGGTCGATAATATCTATGATGAGTCAGCGAATATCCTCAACCCAGATGATTCGAGTTAGATGGTGTTGATTTTGATATTTGTAGGTTTCTGCATTTGATGTATGTATTTATGGTCTATCATAAATACTAGTTTTTAGGTGTTTATCAAGCTATTTAAAGCTTGAGGTTAATGTGGTATATCAGCCACATTCCATCTGTACTTCATGGGTTTTTGGGAATATATTTTACCGGGGTGAGTCCCTTTTCCCCAAAAAAAACCTAGTGTGTTGTTTGGTATTTCGTTGGACTAGAAGAACAAAAACATGTGAACCACATTTCTCTACAAAACTAGCAATCCTAGTTGTGGTTTATTTCTTGTTACACAATTAAGTGAACAAGGTAATTTCAAATTGCAGCGAACCTGGTAACTGAACCTTGTCCACTAAAACTGTGTGACCGAACCTTACAAGCGAAGCTCTGTCTGACCGAACCACAAGACCGAACCTAGCAGCGAACCTGCTAACCGAATTAGGGTAACCAAACCTAGCAGCGAACCTGCTAACCGAACCAGGGTGACCGAACCTCACTTGACCGAACCTTGCTTAACCGAATTAGGGTTTTGGGAAACTAGGTTTCAAGTGGTACATTTAATGAAATTGGGTTATATTAATTAGTTTAAGGTTGTATTAATTACAAGACTAGGTTTAGATTAATTAAAGTTTAGAACCTCTAATAACTAGGGCTTGTAATTTAACTTTAGTAAACCTAAACTGGTAAAGTTTCGATCTTTATACTCGGTTTACTCAAAAGACACAATCTTTAATCACTAAATCACAAAAACAACAACAAACAAACCACACAATACTTCCTTTTCATCGAAACGATCCTTTATATCATTTCATAACAAAACAAATCATCAATTCATCAATGGCTACAATTGCTGAGAATGTTATTGCTGCGGGTGCTGAAAACTGACCACCAATGCTCGAGAAAGGCATGTATGATAGTTGGAAGAGTCGTATATTACTTTACGTAGAAGGGAAGGAGAATGGTGAAATGTTAATTGATTCAATCAACAACGGTCCTTTTCAACACAAAGAGGAGATCACTATTCCAACAACTAAAGAATCTCCAGAGATCACACGTCCACAAGGAATTAATGGAAGGCACTGAGCTAACAAAACAAGAATGCGAGTCAAAGTTATATGATGATTTTGATAGATTTACATCTGAGAAAGGAGAATCAATTCACTCATATTATTTGAGATTTGCTAAGTTGATAAATGATATGAATACCATCAACATGACAATGACACCTATTTAAATAAATACAAAGTTTGTGAATCATCTTCAGCCAGAATGAAGTAGGTTTGTTACAGTAGCTAAGCAAGTAAAAGATTTTCACAAAGTCAATGATAATGCTCAAATTGAGTATGTTCTTAGGAGCGTTATCATGGTCTTTGTACATATTATTTGGATATTTATATATGTTTTTGTTACTTAATTGTGTCAAAGTGTGTCTTCAAGTCTATTTGTAGCTAAGTACATGAAAACAAGGAAAAAGAACAAATAGAAGAAGTAAAAACGAAGATTTGTGATTTTACAGCTTAGACCTCTTATTCGGAGCTTTATTTGGTCGTGCATTGGTGATGGTTCTCAAACGTCTATGTGGTTTGATAGGTGGTGTGCTGCTAGTCCTTTATCTAGTATCATATCATCTCGGGACATCTTTAGAGCTGGTTGGAATCTTTCTACCAAGGTACGTGATTTGATTCATGAGGGTAATTGGCATTGGCCGAATGATTGGACCACCAAGTATCCTCTACTTTGTGATATCCCTGTTCCGATGATTAGCAATGAAAAGTGTGACTATTTGGAATGGCGTGATAATGATGGTGTTGGGAAACCTTTCTCGGTCTACCATGTTTGGAATTCTATAAGTCCAAGGGATAATGTAGTGCCTTGGGCTGATTTTGTGTGGTTTTGCAATTGCATTCCCCGTCATGCGTTTAATATGTGGCTTATTATTAAAAAGCGCTTGAAGACACAAGATTCTTTATGTGTTTGGGACGTGGCTGTTGGTCATTCCACGATGAGTTCGTTGTGCGAGACTCAACCGGATTCGCATGAACACTTGTTTTTTGAGTGTGCTTTTTCTCAACAGATTTGGATGCACTTGAAGAAGTTTGCGGGGCTATCTAATTCAGGTTACACGTTTGATTCTATTTTGACTCTTTTATTGCCTGTTGCCAAGCGTAAAGCTTCTAAGAGTACCATTGGAAAGCTTGTTATTGCGGCTGTTGCGTATTTTATTTGGAAAGAACGTAATAGGAGGTTGTTCAAGAACACTAAGCGATCAGCTAAGGATGTCATCGAATGTGTTATGTCTTCCGTTTGAATGAAGCTGTTGTCGAGCCATTTTAAGAAGTCCAAAGATGGGTTGGCCTTTGCTCGTCTTTGGGAGCTCCTCTACGTGTTTTAAGTAGCAATGTTTAGTTGTTTATGTTCTATTAGATGGTTCTTTCCTATTGGTGTCATTGGTTATGTAATAGGTAGTTAGTCTCATATGGCATGTCATATGAGTAGTGGTTGTTCAAGCGTATTGCTTGAGGTTAATGTGACATTCAGTCACATTCCATTGTACTTAATTGAATTTTTTGGTGTAATATAATTTACCGGGGTCATTAATCCCCTTTACCCAAAAAAATGAAGATTTGTGCATGTACACAGAATCCCTCATAAAGATCAAGATCGGGAAGCTTTTAAAGAGCAAAAGAGTCAACCATACAAGCTTCCAAGTCCCAAGATAGAGCTAAAATGAAGTTATATTAAAGTATAATGACCCACGACCAAGCACAACTCAAACGGGAAGCTTAAACGCAAAATCAAAAAAAATATTTTTTGGTGCGCGTGGCCAGCCGCTCGGCTGGAGAGCCAGCTGCCCGACTGGAGGAGGAGCCGCCCGACAGAGAAACGAGCCACCCGGCTTGTTTTCGCTGACTACTCCTAGTAAACTTTAAATGCTTCTAAAGGTGCCAACTCACTTGGGAACGATCAAGAAGGCTCTAGAACTCCATTCCCTGGCATTTTTATGACACTTTATGCACAAGAAACTTGCTTAGTAGCCAAGGGCATTTCAAGTATAAATAGGAGACCTTATGCCTTAGTTTTCATCATCCAATCCTTATTCTCTCTTCTACACATCTTCAACAATTCTCCTTACACCCTAAGGATGAATTTCCACCACCAAAGACCTCAAAACCCTTGCCATTTCCAGAAGTAGTGCTCTAGAACATCAAGGAAGTTGTCAGGTATCATTTTTCGGTTGGTACGAAGCTTGTAGTCAATTGGAGGCTTAAGGGTTGCTCTAAATCCTTCCATCACCGATTGTAATTTCTACTTTGGTATACTCTTGTTACTTTTCAGAATGTTTATGAATGATATGATTGTTGAACCTTTGGTTTTTGTCAAAATAATCATGAAGTAGTTATTTATACACTTGTTTGAATGATGTTTATGCTATGAGGATTGTTTATGTTGATTATGGTTTTGATCAATTTCATGTTATGTTTGAGATCCATTTGTACTTGAGTTTTGTAACAATTGCTTATCATGTTGATTAGTTGTTGGTGATATCATATGTCGAAAGTATTTTCATCAAACAACTAGTTATAATCGTTTTGTCTATGGATGATTATCTATTGTATTGACCATTTATTTAGTGGCTTGATTATGCAAAAGAAACTTGATTTTGATTGTTAATGAATTTGTGAAACGAACCGCGAATCGAATTTGTTAAATAAACGTGATCGTGAATTGGTTGATTTGGAATTTGTCACCATCATATTCTGAACTTGTAATCGATTTGTCAAAATAGATTCATATGAATAATCTAAGTATTATGAACTAAGCCAAACAAGTGTTGTCTTTACCTATTGAATTTGCTTAATCATCTTTTCGAGTTATTTGTTGCTTTCATGGTAATTTGGGACGTGACAACCAATTTACCACTTTCATGTTACGTGTTATTACATAGATTCTTCACAATTGGAAACACCCAAATCCTAATGAACGACCTCGGCTTACCACAACAAACTAACTACATATGAAAGGGTCATACTTGCCCGTGTGTTCTTAGCTTATTTCGGTAAATTATGTTATAAATTTATAACTAGTAGTCGCGAGACACATTAAGTTTTTGGCGTCGCTGTCGGGGATTTGTTTGTGTTTTTATGTGTTTTGAATCTTTGTATTTCGTTTTACATCCTTTGTACTTGTTAATGCTTGTGAAAGAAAAAAAACCACTCACCAAATCCGTTTTGAATAAATTTGTTTTGATTTGATTTGTGTTACGTGACAATCGTGTTTGCTTGCGTGCTTGTATTTTCGTTAGTTTTTGTTAGTTTAATTCGTGCTTGTTTCGTCTCGTGTGCAATTGAAAGAATAAAAAGAAAAAAAATTACAGTAGCAACCAGCCGCGCTAGGCCCTTGTCGACCCAAGAAGCACCTCCAGCCGCCCGACTTGATTTTTCTGATAAAAAAATCCAATTTTTTTATTTGCGTTTTACCTCGTATCCTAGTTCAAGCCTTGTTTAATCTCATTCCTAGTTGTGTTTTACACCTGTATGAATATCCGTTCATCGGGAGAAGGACCAACTAGTCCCTTTTTGCTCGATCGTGAAAGACCCAAACCAAACCCCACCCAACCGCCCGGTTGGTAACCCCTTGTGCCAATTTCATATTTTTATCCGCACGGTTTGATCCCAAACCTCGTGGTTAGAACCCGAAGTCATTCGAACCACTTGGTTTGATTGATTAGGTACAATTTTTTGTTGGTGGTTTCCTTTGTGTTTTTTCTTACTTTGTTAGAAAATAGTTTTTATAAAATTGTCTTTAGTAAAAAAAAGTTAGTTAGTTAGTCGATTAAAAAAAGAGTATTTTAATTAAATCGCCTTTCTTTACTCGTTTGTTTGAAACTTGTCAAGAAAAAAGTCTAAAAAAGAGTATTAAAAAATATTGTCGTAACTAGTTTAGTATTTTACTAAAATCTTCTCGTAGTAATAGTAATAGTAAAAATAATACTAGTAATAATTTTCTTATAGTAGTTAGTTATTTTTCTTTTTCGTCAACATAATAAAAAATAGTTTTTATAAAATAAAACAACCAATTAACCCAAGTCAAGCGATCCCTTTCTCTCTCAAAAACCCTAAAATGGCGATTTCCCTTTCTCATCCCTTTTTGATCGATTTTTCTTAATCTGTTTGATTATCATTCACTAAAAACGTTTGATTTGTGGCCTTTTCATTAATTTGTATTTCTCTAATAGTCTATATCAGATTCGACGTGTTTTATAGGATTAGGGTTTTGGTTTTTTAATCGATTTTCTATTCTTGTTGGAACACCATTCATTTGATATAGGTTGTTAGGGTGTATTGATTGTTGATTGGTTTTCTGATCGTGCGTCTTTGGTTCGACATAATCATTAGGTTTAGATCTATCCGATTTTTTAGGGTTTGTCTTTTGGTGTCGCGGTTTTATTGGTACTAGGGTTTAATTAATTGTGCGATCATTATAATATTATTAAAAGCTGTTGTGTGTTATTTATGATGGTCGATTATGGTTTTGGGTTTTGTTGATTTCAAACCCTAATTTGTTAGGGTTTGTGTTCTTTTCTATATACCTAATCGTTTCTACGGCCTGTTGGCTTTTAGGTTTTGTTCTTTGCGTGGGTTTGAGAGATGGAGGAGGTAAATTCTTTGGTGGATAAGATTAAAAATATTGATGGTAAAGTTGTTAAAGAGGGGAAACTTAGAACTGCTATGAGAGGCGTTCCGTTAAACCAACCAGGTACGTATGTTGAGTCGCTGGATGGTGTGGTGAGAGAAAAGACGGCTGTTAATGAGCATGTGAATCTGAATGGGAAGAGTTCTGAATCGCTTCAATCAGGACCTGGTGAAGGTAGCAACACTTTTGCTTCCTTGCTAACAAATCCCTAATGGTTAACTGATACTACTAAGGTAGTTTGTCTCACAGGTTTTAACGAAGGAATTCAGAAGAAACGGTCCAGGGTGCTAATGTGGTTACTTCCTATGGTGTTGTGGCAAAAGTTTGAGTAATCGTATTTGAAATACATTGTTACGGTTATTTTATTGGCATAGGTTGGCGTTTCCTTTGGTGGAAAATTTATGTAGAAGAAAGCATGGGGAAATTTGGATTAGAATGTACATTGTAAAAAGGATTATTTTTCTTTCAATTTGTCGAGTGAGGGCATGTGAGAAGGTCTTGAAAATGGTCCCTGGTATGATTCGGTTGGTCCCATTTTTTTAAAACATTTGGACTCCAATAATACCAAGCTTCTAAGGGATACAATATACAGCTTGCTCCAATTTGGTCAAAGAATGCATTAATGTTCATGGTGGCTTACCTGTGAAGATGGCACTCTTGTACTGTATTAGCATTACTAATACTCATACATTTTGTTTAGCCCTTCTAATGCTTGATGCTTATCTAGTACGGTTTGTAAAAAGTCGTGGGGTAAGAATGATTATACGAGAGCTCTCATTGAAGTATCTTCGAATACTCCAATGAAAGATAATGTTGTTGTGGCCATTTCCTTTCTGAATTAGGACTGGACATTCTCTCGAAACTGTGGACATTGAGTATGAATGGGTTCCTCCTAGGTGTGACGTTATGCCAAAGTTTGTTTTTGTTCATGATGATGTTGACTGCCTAAACGTGTTAAATGAAAATGTTGATACCCAATGGGAGGAGCTGATGGCTATACGAATTTAGTGACTAGGAGGAAAGGCTCAAAAAGAAGAGAATGCCGACAAAGCGAGTGGTGGTGTTAAATTCACGAACCTAACTAACATTGTTTATAAGGTTGTTCAAACAACCTAACTATGGGCAGAATCTTTGAAGGGTCCAGGAAAAAAATCCAATTCAGAAGTTCTTCAAGCTGCTAGTAAGTCTCAACTAGGTTAACAAATATTATTTCTTCTAAAATGAATGATACTAGCTCTCTTTTAACTAGTAATTCGTTTGAATCTTTAATGAATAATGATACGGAGAATATGTTTGTTTCATCTTCGACTATAGTTATGGACGGGGATGATGATGACGAGGAAGTGGAAAATGTTTATAATGAATGTCTGATTGCGTTAAGGGTGGCATGCACTCCATCTAATGTGGTTAATAATGTATATCATGGCTTTTGGATGATTAGGGGTATGAACCAAACCCCTAAACAACAAAGGGTTCGGAAGTAATTTTGAAAATACATCTTTGTCTATGTGCTATTCTCTGATTCACAGTGATAGAGTCTAATTTACAAAAAGTTAAGTTCTAATGTTTATAGAAGAGGAAGTGGACGTCAAATGAATGGCTTGTTTAAGGGTTCGAGAATCATTCTTAGGCTGGACCCTGATATTGTGAATTGGTTGGTAATTTTTCGTTCAATGATCAAAGTAATGCATGTGTGTATTGTGTTTCAAAGCTAAAAAAGAAGGAGTTGTTTTCGTTTTGTTTATTTATATGCCTCATAATCGTAAATTCCACAGACGTTGATTTATGACCAACTATGTCTATTCATAATGCGTTTTATAAGGAATCGTACTAGGTGCATTTTAGAGATTTTAATGTGTCTTTATCAGCGAATGAAAGTTCAAGCTGTTCATCGTTACATCATACAGGGATGCGGATTTTCAACGAGTGCGTGGAGGATATGGACGTCGCTGATGGTTAATAGTAGGGCCCTGAAATTACATGGAAATCAGAAGAAAACCGAAAGGTATGATGGCATCTTAAAGGAAAATTGATCGTATTATGGCGGATCATCTTGAATTTAATATTTGTTTTATGGGCGCGTGTACGGGGGGACTTTTCTTGCCGTATCGAATATCTGATTCATCTCACGGCTGTTTTAAGGTTACCTATGAATCGTGAGGTAAAAAATCATCCATTTAAATTCTGCAATATTCTTGTTCATAATACGAGATTCAAAGATATTGTGACAAATGGATAGAGTATTTCAGTTAGAGGTTTTTGGATGTACAAAGTTGTGAAACGTCTTAAGGATCTAAAGAAACCTTTGCATAAACTATTGTATGACAAAGGTAATTTGCATGAAAATGTTAAAAAGCTTCGACATGAATTAGATAAGGTTCAAAAGTCTTTAGATGGTGACCCGTCTAATTCACTTTTACGAGAAGAGGAAGCTGGTTATTTGAAGGCGTTCCAAGATGCTCTTATCGAAGAAGAAAGATTTTTGTTTCAAAAGGCGAAAGTAGAGTGGTTGAAGCTTGGGGAGGCAAACACAGCCTATTTTCACAAAGTTGTTAAAAGCCAAGCTGCTCGAAACAGGATTGATAGCATTACTAATATGGATGGTACTTTGTTTGATGGGGATCAGGTTCCTATCGCTTTTATCAATCATTATACGGATTTCATTGGTCACATAGGTACTTCACTTGTCTCATGTTGATTTAAGGGATCTATTTTGTAATCGTTATTGAATGAGGCGCTCTTCTATTGATGATGAGGTGTCGGATAAGGAGATTAGGGAGCAAGTTTCTTTTAGGGGACTATAAAGTCTCCAGGTCAGAGGATATTCTGCGGCTTTCTTTAAGGAAGCTTGGAGTATTATTTCGGTTGATGTGTGTAAGGCTATTAAGGAGTTTTTTACGAATGGTATCCTCTTGAAAGAGCTAAATCACACTATTATTGCCTTGATTCCTAAGGTTGCTAGTCCGGTTTTTTTGAATTAAATGATTATCGCAAGATCTCATGTTGCAATGTCTTATTTAGTGCATATAAGAATATTTCTAATTCGTTGAGAGGGTTTTTTGTTCAAGGTTGGTTAGTTTTATAACAATCCGCTTTCTGTGCCTGGTAGACGTATATCCGTAATTTATTTTAATCAGAATTAATGTCATACTTATCATTTGGATAGAGGCCCATCGAGATGTGCGTTTAAGGTGGATATCCAGAAAGCATACGATACGGTTTGATGGGATTTCTGAGGGGAGATTCTAATTGGGTCTTAGGTTTTCATCAAGCGTATGATTTGGTTGGAATTATGGATGTAACTAGCGTTACAACTACATCGTTTTCTTTAAGCATTAATGGATCGCTTCATGGTTTCTTTAAAGGTAAAAGGGGATTGCGTCAAGGAGATCCTTTGTCTCCTTATCTCTTTACTCTTGTCATGGAGATTCTTACTCTTATGTTGAGAAGACGTGTTCGGATTTCAAATAGTTTTACGTATCATCGGTATTGCTCTCAACTTAATATTATTAATCTTTGTTTTGCCGATGATTTGTTCCTATTTGCTCATGGTGATGTGGAATCTTCTCGTGTTATTATGGATTCGCTGGTAGATTTTAAGAATGCCTCGGGTCTTGCGCCGAGTCTTCCTAAAAGTACGGCCTATTTTTGTAACGTGTTAAATTATGTCAAGATTGGCATTCTAAATATTCTTCCATTTGAAGAGGGTAATCTTCCGGTAAAATATTTAGGAGTGCCTCTCGTGCCTTCTCGTCTTGTTTATCGTGATTGCTCGGAATTAATGGAAAGGATTAAACGTCGTGTAAATGATTGGAAGAATAAGTCGCTTTCATTTGCTGGTAGGGCTCAACTTATTCGATCTGTCCTTAGTTCGATGCATTTGTATTGGGCTTCGGTTTTCATTCTCCCGTCTAGTCTCATGTTTGAATTGGAACAAGTTATGAGAGGATTTCTTTGGTGTCAAGGGGAAATGAAGAAGGGTAAGGCGAAGGTAGCTTGGGATGTTGTGTGTTTACCTAAAAAAGAAGGAGGGCTTGGTATTAGACGATTAGAAGCTTTTAACAAAGCCCTTATCTCATCGCATATTTAGAGTATTCTTTCGGGTAAGGAATCCTTATGGGTGAAATGGATTCACACCTATAAACTTAATGGCCGCTTGTTATGGGATATTCCTTTACGAGGGAAAATGTCATGGGGTTGGAGAAAGGTATTGCAAGTTCGCCAATTGATTAGGCCATATTTCTGGTCCAAAGTTGGTAATGGTTTATCGACTTTTGCATGGTTCGATACTTGGAGCTCGACTGGTCCTCTTTCGAATGTTATTTCGAATAGGGACATTCATTGGGCTGGTTTCTCTTTAAAATCCAAGGTTGCTGACGTTCTTAACCACAATAATGGGGCTTGGCCACATGCTTGGGTCGTTAAATATCCTATATTAGCAGCTACCATTATTCCTACTCTTTCCAATAATTCTGATGAATATGTTCTTCGTAATTTAAATAACAAGGAAGAGGGATATTCGGTCTTGGCTATATGGAATTGTATTCGTCCTCGTAATGAGGAGGTTGATTGGTTTAATATTGTTTGGTTCTCGCACCAAATTCCTAGGTATGCTATTCACCTTTGGTTGGTAATAAATCGTAAGTTGAAAACTCAAGACCTTTTAAGGAGTTGGGATGTTAACTACTCTACAATGGTGGATCAGCCATTATGTCCTTTATGTAAAGCTCAGCCAGATTCACACAAACATTTGTTTTTAGAGTGTAGCTTTTCATCTCGGGTTTGGGATCGTTTAAAAGTATTTACGGGTATGCCTAATATTCCATCAGATCTGAACGATATTGTTGAGTGTATTAAGCATGTTGCTTCCTCGCATTCTATTAGAAGTGCCGTATGTAAGCTCGTATTTGCTGCTTCTTGTTATTTCATATGGCAATAGCGGAATGGTAGGCTTTTCAAGAAGATAAAGAGGTCTCAAGATAAGATTTTTGAGTTAATCAATACTAATGCTCGTATAAAGTTGTTGACTTGCTCTTTTAAGAAGACGTCAAGGGACCAGCAGCTTGTTGATATTTGGAAGTTGTCATCAACGTGCATATAACTCCTTCATTTTTTAGGTATTGATGGTTTTTATTAATCTATGTAAGGTTAAGTGGTTTTTCCCAATAGGCGCTATTGTTAGGGTATTTATTGTTCTAGCGAATCTCGAGGTATGTCCCGAGTATAGTTAGTGGTTGTTCAAGCGTTTGCTTGAGGTTAATGTGGTACCTTAGCCACATTCCATTATACCGAATCGTCTTTTTGGTGTAATATATTTAACCGGGGACTGATTGTTCCTTTTACCCAAAAAAATACAAAAAGATTTTTGTTCTTATTTAGTTTTTCCTTTTCTTTTTATTTCCTATGATGTTTTGTAAATCGCTTCGGGTTTGTATAAACCCATGTTCTTGGGGTAAACATCTCGCTAGTCCATTCCGCGAACTTAAACGTAAAATCAAAAAGAGGACTAAATTTGAAAACATACCAAATGTACCCCTTGAAATCGAATCACTTGAATCTCATGTCAAACAACCGTTCATCAAGGAAGTTTTTGCTGTAAAATCCAAACCAAAATATTGATGGAGAAATTCGAAACTCCACCCGATTCCCCACCCATAATCGTAATTGATCCCGATGACCAACCTATGTGGTCAAGCACTAGGAACGTTACACCAACTCCTAGTTCTGCTATAATCCAACTCCCTATTTCCAACAATTTTCATATCAAGGGTACCCACATGCAAATGAATCGGGATATTCAATTCGATGGCCGAACCCGATCTGATCCTCACCGACACGTAGCTGGTTTTCTTGAGATAAGTAACCTATTACAATATGGTGAAAATAAAGAGGAAGCGGTTATGTTGAGGATTTTTCCTTTCTCATTAACCGAAGAAGCTAAGACTTGGTTGAATGGATTAGATGAAAGAACCATTACTTTCTGAAATGAAATGAGAGAAGCTTTTATAAGCCGATACTTTTCTCCTGTAAATTTTAAACGTCTCCTAAATGACATTCATAACATTCAACAACTCGAACACGAAACTCTCGTTGAAGCTTGGCTCCAAATCAAAGAAATGCTTCGCACTTGTTACGGACATGGTCTGACCAAAGGAGCGATACTGCAAATATTCTATCATTGTTTAGACGATCCGACTCAAGGAATTCTCGACGCCAGAGGAATCTTCCTCTACAATACTCCCAACAAAGCTTTCAAAATCCTCGAGGACAAGGTCCTTCTCAAGCTCGATTTCTCGAGTGATTCCCAAAACAACTCCAAACCAAAAACTGTTGTTTCCACTGGTGGAAGCAACATCAATGTTGGGCATGAAATTTTGATGGATAAATTCGAAGCTCTCGCTACAAAAATCGATTCCAAATTCTTAATCATAAGGAAAGAGCTCAAAGAGATGCGAGACGGTCGTAGAGACAACCACGCTTCACAGATCTACATATGAAAGATGACACACCGATGTGTGAACCTCATGAAGCGAATTATGTCCAAGGATATCATGAAGTATATACTCCTACCAAAACCGTCACTTTCTTAACTCCAGACCACAAAATAGAATGCCACATCCATCACGATATTCCAAAATACCCAAAACCTCACCGGAGGAGATGATGAGAAAGTGGATGGCTAGCCAGATGGAAGCAAATGAACGTATGAAAGATCAGGTGGTTGAATTAGAGAATCGAATCAATCAAGGATTAAGGAACCGCCAAGCAATTATCGAGAACTAGGAAAGGCAATTCGAGTTTCTAGAAAATAAAAACTTTCGTACCGAATCCCATCCTCGTACCACAAATACCAAACCAAGACATAAATTTGTATACAAACCACCCTTAATCAGAAACGAGAATGATAAGGGTGATGTCAAAGCTATCGAGGAGGATGAAACTAAGCCTATTCCAACCATGCCAAACTTGAAACCAATCAATTCTAACTCACCAACCGTATTATATTTTCTTAAGGATTGCACCATGCATATCCCATACACGAATGTGAAGACGTTTGCAGATGAGGTATTGCTGAATCTTGTTGGTGGCGAAGAGTTAAACTCGATCGATGGTGTTGGAACTGGATGAATGACAAAGAAGGAGAAGAACGAAAAGGGTATGCCAAAGGAACCAAACAAAGATTGGAACCTGAATAAAAAAGCGGTTCCTCACAACAAAGAAGTTTATCACTATCAATGGCACCCAAACCAAATTCCCCATTTGAACTGTATCATCAAAGATTCCTAAATCTTGGGGAAGATTCTAGCTAATGACTCAGAAATAAATTAAGCGCTTCTCGAGAGGCAACCCGAGGTTTTAATTGTTTGTTTGTTTTATTTTATGTTTTAAATAAACATGTACACCCTCTAAGTAAAGTGTTTTTCAATTTGTCAAATCTTAAGTGTGGGGGTGTTACATGCTCGTACTATTTAATATATTATTATTGCATTGTGTTTGTTTTTTGTTTTGTTTTAATAATTGCAGTAGGTAATGATGGAGGAGGATGCTTGGAGCAGAAATCGATTGATCTCACACGCTTATACTAGCATTTGCGTAGCATGTATCATATGGAGTTCGATCGTGTTTTCTTTTGCCCAAGAAATTTTGGTTTTTCTCTTACTCTTATTTCCCTATTTTCATACTTTGAAGTTTATTTTTCACATTGAGGACAATGCGTAACTTAAGTATGAGGGGAGTAAATAGGGAAAACGAGACTGATTTTTAAATTTTCATATTTTTGGGTCAATTTTAAAAATTTTTGTATACTTGTTTGCCCTTGTGATTTAGTTAACGCTTATAGGATAATATATTAGAATAACTGGATCAATCCACTGGTGAAATTCTGTATTTTTGAAAAATTCAAGATGTGTCCCGATTAATATTGTAATCCATTCTAGGATCGATGACATTTACTAGCGCATTTATAACCCTTTCCACTAAATTGTGAGGAATTGAGCCCGTTATACATCTTTTATGCTTGATCTTTTTGCTATAAGTGTGCTGGTGATTTTATTTATTCTATAACTTGTGCTTGTAAATCATTACGAATACCGCAGTAAGATCACATTCATGTGATATAAGTGTATATGCGTGATAAAGAGGCAACCTTAGGATTTAACCCAAATAGCCTTTTTTGTTTTTAGATTTATTTTTAGCTAGTTACACTGATTAGCTAACCACACAAATTAACCCTTTTATTAGCACTCGCTTTTAGTGCTAGATACCCTTAGAACACCCTTTGAGCCATACTTTTATTTTTCTTACATCAACTAAAAAAGCAAAAAAAATATTTTACACTTTAAACCTTAGCCTAACCCTTTGTCGAAGTCTAAATGGTAGGTTGCTAGTTGCTTGGTATGATGGATTGATTTTGATGATTGTTAGTTAGCCACACTTCGCCATTTGTGTGTGCCATTCCGACAACGATGAAGATTGATCACCTTAATGTTTGGTATTTTTGTGATGTATGTTTATGCGAATTGTGGGGGAGTTTGATGTAAAAAATGGAAAAGGGAGGTTGAAAAAAATATGAAAAAAAGAATAAGTCATTGAAAAAAAAGTAAAAAAAAAGTGATGACAATTATAGCAAATGTGCTATATATTATTATGAAGATAAAGGAAGATGAAGTTTGATTGAGATATCGATTAGTCAATGTGCTAATACGTGATATATTTATGGTGATCGATATGTGATTGAATAAATTGGTAACTATAATCATTTATGGGTTTGTGGTTTGTTCGGTAACTAGCAACGATTGAGACTTAGACTTTTGACTTATATGTTGTCGTAATTCATCCACTAATAAATTATCCCATGCCTTATCCATACCCCCATGAAGCTTTAGCCTAACGTTATAGCCCAATAAAAGGCCTCTTTAGATTTGTACACTTGGTGCTTACGCCCCATCGGTTTTGTTTTATTTCTTGTACAAGCCTGTGGCAATAAATTTGGCCACGACTAAGCTATGAGTGTGATTTCTCTTATATACTCCACCACCTAAATAAATGAGAGCTGAGTGAATTATACTTCATTTCTTTTTCGTGAGGTGCTTAGAAATGTTTATCAAGTAAGAAAACCTTTGGGTATCGTCAAACATCTCGGTTTTTCACCAAAAGCTTAAAACGATGAATTGCATCTCATACTCGTACTTGGTATATTTGCATCGCATTTTTTTAGGTAAAGGGTTTCCCCGGTAAATGTATTACTCCAAAGAGATGTTTAAGTACAAAAGTTGTAGGTGAATTCCTACAACCCAGTCCGTTACATGGGCACTAACAAGCAACAAGATAGCTACAACCCAAACAACTACATAAGGAGGGCATACCCTTCTTATGGATAAAATAAAACAAATTACTTCCTAACATGACTATTTAAACGGATGACATAATTATCACAAAAAGCTTACGATTTTCCTGATAAATTATAAACCTGAGGTTCATATCCGTCATAGCAATCCAAATCATCGTCTTCCAAAGAAAATCTACCACCTGTCGAAGAGATCCTTGTAAAATCATGCAGTGGATATTCCTCCTCCTCGGAATCATCATCTGACTCATCTTGAGACTTGCTTAGAGAATCCTTCTTTGATTTTGAAAATGTGACCAACGGCTTTCTTTCTCTTGAATCTTATCATCATCTGCCTTTGAACTTTCACTACCAACAGGCTCACTAACCTTAGGATTTTGACCACTAGAGTCACAAGCAATCTCCTCACCTGCATTCAATACCTCAAAGGGATTGGAAACTGGTGTAGGCACATCAGATTTTTTTTTGGGGTAAAGGGTTACCCCGGTAAATTGTATTACTCACAAAAAATATCATTTAAGTACAATGGAATGTGGCTAAGGTACCACATTAACCTCAAGCTAAGCTTGAACTACCAATTAAACAACATTAGAGACATGCCTCCAATGGTCACTACCATTACAAATCCTATAAAACTAATGAACATCAATATTAGATTTGTAGATCTTCAAAACAGCATCATGCCCCTCCACATGTCTACACAAACACATAAGATGAGGAACCATAGCAATCTTCAATCACCATAGAGCCTAAAATTCTTAGGCATCTTCCATTCAGCAAGAAGTTTAATCACCCTTTCCTTGTTCTTGAATTTAAGAGTGAATAACTTCAATCTAACCGTGGTAATAATGATGTCACGAATATCTACCCAAGATCTCTTTACCTGCTTAAAAACACGTTTATTATGCTCGTCCCAAATATAGTAAGCTGTAGCCGCCAATAGGAGTCTTCCAATAATGCTTATAACCGTGCGTTGATGAGCAATAGGCTGCAAAAATGAAACAACATCCTCTAA
>BQNB010121922.1:9651-20373 GCA_026074375.1 Tanacetum coccineum
AAAAGTCTCCAAAAGTTTTATTAGCTTGGATTCCAAACTCAGTTGAAAATTCTCTCTTGCTCACTATATGTGAATTTATAGGAATCAAGTAGGTAAACTCTTGCTCAATTGTTCATGGATATGCATCAATTCTTTATTTGAGGAGTGATTAGTTTAAAAGATATTTTAAAAAATTAGGATTGCTAGTTAGATTTATAAGATAGAATGTACGTGTATATATATATATATATAATAAAAAAATATGTGTATAGAGATATTCGGTTTTTGCGGTTTGGGTTGTGATGCGTGATTTCTTTTGAAATTATTTTTACCAAGTTTTAAAGGTGCGTGTTTTCTTTTGCTTATTTTAAATTATTTTTACCAGTTTTAAATTTATAAAACTCGATTACCTATGGGTGGTTTTTCTTTTTTTACATAAGGGGCCCAAAACCTTAAAAAAAAACAACGGGCAGAGACCGATCGTGTGTAGGGAAGGATGGTAATATCCCGTGGTCGTCCCAAGTGCTAGCGTTGAAGTAGCAATTTAAAATTGGTTACAGGATTTAAAATGGTTGTTTGTGTTTATGGATTTAACATAATTAAATAAACAAATTGTGAAATTAAATTACCGAGAATTAATCAAGGAGAATATAGTTACTTAGGCCTAGTTATACTTTGTTATCAGGTATGATTAAGCCGTTTAATTATGCAATGTCTACTTATCGTCTATGGTGGTTCTAGTATCAACAAGTCCAATTGATCATTGAAACCTGTCTTATGTATCCTACGATCTCAGGTCCCCGTTAGTCACGAAGAGTGAGCATATAGTCTACAGTGGTTAAATCCCAACTATCTTAATGACCTATTTAATGCCTATAATCCCACATCATGGCTGTAAAACTCTCCTGGAAGAGTTTTCTCGAAGTTTATAAGTACCTGTCATACTGTAGGCGGCGATATGGTCAATCCCTATACTATGGACAGTTGCCAACCTATCCCTAGTACCCGGTTAACCCTTAATTCAACTAGTAAGCCTACTATAAGGTCTAACAGGATCTACACTAGCATCAATACTACCAAATCTTGGGGATCATGCAACAGGCAATAAGGATATCCTATAAATGATAATTCAACATGAAACTAACATCAAAACCATAACAAAATCATAACAAGGCTAGCAATTAAGGTGCTTAGCCACTCATGCTACAGATTACACAAGAAATAAATGAAGAACTCTTGGATTGAGAAAACATAATGTTCTTATAAATTTGTTGATGAATGAATAATATAGTAAATAAGTAAAGTGATCTCTCCCTTGAACTAAGTGGTGAATGAGCCGAATTTCTTTCTCCTTAGAAGCCCTAGATGTTCTCTAGAACTCCTTATGAGTGAATGATAAGAATGAGCTGATATTAGGGCTGTATTTATATTATTCGTCTCAACTACGACGTAGTTGAGGGTATAAACTACACCGTAGTTATGCTAAGTCAGGCTTTCCTCTTGCAGCCAAAGTGTAACTACGACGTAGTTGAAGTGGCCAACTACGCCGTTGTTATGACTAGACTTTACATTTTCATTATTCTTGATAACTACAGGCCGTAGGTTGTATAGGGCAACATGCCGTAATTTCTTCTAATGCCAACTTGGATCCTTCAACTGAACTACAGCGTAGTTCAATGTGGTAACTACGCCGTACTTATGACTTGACAGCATAACTTCATCCTCTTACTTGTCCAATTCCTGTGTCTTACCGCTCCAACGTCTATATTTTCCTGTAAATGAAATATATAGTGATTAAGTACAAATCTTAATCACAAATAGACATTTATGAACATTTTACAAGGGATTTTGATACAAAAATATATTAAGTATTTGATGTTATCAGTTTGGTTTTATTTTTGTCAAACCATATCCAAACCACACACCAATTAAATACTTCGGTTTGGTTTCAAACCATACCATACACCAACTAAAAGTTTTGGTCCGGTTTTATTCGGTTTTGGTTTGGTTTATTCCTTGGTTTGTTCGATGTCAAACCAAACATTGAACACCCCTACCCAAAACTGCCAAAACCAAAACATAAAAAACCCAACACCAAAAAAATGTTCCATCACCGAAATCCAATTACCATTTCGATCACTCACCACCCATTAATTTTCAACCCGCAAGTTTTGTATACGAACCACCACAACAACAACCTTTTTGTCAAAATAATCCGTTTCAACCTTCGTTTAACCAATCAATGTACCAACAACAACAACAACATCAAATGTGTCATCCACAAAGGTTACATGATTCATCGTCATCACCATCGTACCGATTTCAAACTTCTCAACATCATTCTCCGATTAACCGTTTTAATGTTGACGAGGTAGAAGAATTGATGTAACACCCCAAAACTGGATTTTAGGAATTATATTACGAGAATGCCATTGAGTAAGTTTGACTATGACTTTTGTGACTTTAAGGCATTGGTTAGTCAAACCCGATAGTCAAACTATAAGTATAAATATTATGTAATTAGTTTAGAAAATGTTGTGTGTCACATATATGAAGAGAATGGACTAGAGGGATGATGTGTCTCGCGACTACTAGTTTTAAATTTATAACACGAATTACCAAATAAGCAAAGAACACACGGGCAAGTATGACCCTTTCGTATGTAGCTAGCTTGGTGTGGTAAGCCGAGGTCGTTCACTAGGATTTGGGTGTTTTCAAGAAATCTAGTAATATTGCAATACGAAAGATGGCTAAAAAAGGATGTCACAAGCCTAAATACCATATAAGCAACTAATAACACAGAAATGATGATCAAGCAAATTCAATAATTAAAACAACACTTGTTTGGATTAGTTCATAACACTTGGATTGTTCATGTGAAGATGGTTTTGACAAATTGATTATAAGTTAAGAATATGATGGTGACAAATTCCAAATCAACCAATTCATGATTATGTTTATTTAACAAGTTTGATTCGCGGTTCGTTTCACAAATATGTTAACAATCATACTCAAGTCTCTTTGCATAATCAAGTTGTTTATGAAATGGTCAATACATAAAACAATCATTCATAGACAAATGATTATAACTAGTTGAATGATGAAAACCCTTTCGACCTATGAAATCACCAATAACTAATCCAACATGATAAGCAATTGAACAAAACTCAAGCACAAATGGATCTCAAACATAACATGAAATTAATCAAAACCATAATCAACCATAAACAATCCTCATATGATAAACATCATCCAAACAAGTGTATAAAGAACTACTCCATAATTATTTCAACAAAAACCAAAGTTTCAACAATCAGCACAATCATAACATTAATAAACATTCTGGAAATTAACAAGAGTATACCAAAGTAGCAATCACAATTAGTAATGGAATTTAGAGCAACCCTTAAGCCTCCAATCGACTACAAGCTTCGTACCACCCTAAAAATGACGCCAAACACTATCTTTAAGTGATCTTGCACTACTTTTGGAAATGACAGAGGTGTTTGAGGTCTTTTGGGATAGATAATGGTGGTGAAATTCGTCCTTGTGGGTGAAGGGTGGAAAATCATTTTGAAAACTAAGGTATGACACTCCTATTTATACTTATACAAGTCCTTGGCCACCAAGCATAAAACTTAGGCACAAAGTGTCACAAAACAGCTGGTAAATGAGTTATTATAGAGACATGATCGGACTTGGGAAGTTAGAGCTCTTAAATGGGTGTATTAATGAAACTTGGACAAGTCAGCGAACCCCTAGCTGGACGGCTCGTTTGCATCATCCAGCCTGGGCGGCTGGATTTCCAGCCTTGCGGCTGGCCACACGACCCAACATACAAATTGCTCTATTTTGCATTTAAGCTCCCTGTTTTTGTTGTGCTTGGTCGTGGGTTATTATACTGCAATATAACTTCATTTAAGCTCTATCTTAGGCCTTGGAAGCTTGTATGTTTGACTCTTTTGCTCCCGAAAAGCTTCCCGATCTTGATCTTTATAAGGGATTCTTCGTACTTGCATAAATATTTTTTTACTTCTTTTTCTTGCTTTTCTTGTACTTGGCTACAAATGGTACAATTAAGTAACAAAAACATATATAAATAGCCAAATAACATGTACAAAAACCATGATAACGCTTCTAAAACATACTCAATTTGAGTTTTATCAAATTCCCTCACACTTAAACTTTACTTTCCCTTAAGCAAATCTAAAAAAAATAAATAAAAAAAAAATACCTAAATGACAAAATAAGGTAAAAAAAAATTAATTTATTTTAAAAAATTCGACAATATTTTTGGTGTTTTTATATAAATAAGTGCAAAAGGCACAAACACCCCCCATACTTAAGGGTTTGCTTTTCCTCAAGCAAATTAAAGAAAAATAAATCCACATGGTGCACAAAAATGATTAAAAAATGCGATGCGAATCTACCAAGTACAAGTACAAGATAAGATCCATCGTTTTAAGCTTTTGGTGAAAAACCGAGATGTTTGACAATACCCAATGGTTTTCTTGCTTGATAAACATGTCTAAGCACCTCACGAAAAAGGAATGAAGTATAATTCACTCAACACTCATTTATTTATTTAGTGGTGGAGTAAATAAGAGAAATCACACTCATAGCTCTGTCGTGACCAAATTTATTACCATAGGCTTGTACAAGAAACAAAACTCCACCGACGTGGCGTAAGCACCAAGTGTAAACATCTAAAGAAGACTTTTATTGGGGTTGTAATGTTAGGCTTCGGGTTAACAAAGGGTATGGATAAGGCATGAGATATTTTTTTAGTGGTGAATTACGAGAACATATAAGTCAAAAGTCTAAAAACCAATGTTGCTAGTTACCGAACAATCCGCAAACCTGTAAATGATTATAGTTACAAACTTTCTTCAATCAAATATCGATAACCACATATATATATCACGTCTTAGCACATTGGCTAGTCGATATCTCAAAATTCTTCATCTTCTTTCATCTTTATAGTAATATAGCACATTGGCTATAATTGTCATCACATATTTTTTTCATTTTTTCGATGATTTCACTCTTTTTTTTCATTTTCATCATCTTCTTTTTTTTCTTTTTTTTATACATCATAACTTCCCCACACTTCGCATAAACATACAAAAAAATAAATACAAAACATGAAGCTGCGCATCTTCATCTTTGTCGGAATGACACATACAAATGGCGAAGTGTGGCATAACTAATAATCATAAAAAACAATCCATCATACCAAGCAACTAGCAACCCACCATTTAGACTTTGACAAAGGGTTAGGCTAAGGTTTAAGGGGTATAATATTTTTTAGTAGATGTAACAAAATGAAAAGATTGGCTCGACGGGTGATCTAAGGGTATCTAGCACTAAAAGTGAGTGCTAACTATGGGTGGTTAGCTAATCAGTGTAACTAGCTACATATAAAGATGAAAACGGAAAAGGCTATTTGGGTTAAATCCTAAGGTTGCCTCTTTGTCACGCATATACACTTATTTCACACATGTGTGATCTCACTGCGGTCTGGTAATGATTTACAGGCACAAGTTCTATAATAAATAAAATCACCGACACACTCATAGCAAAAAAATTCAAGCATAAAAGATGTATGCTATATAAGAAAAAGGCTCAAATCCTCACAATTTTAGTAGAAAGGGCTATAAATGCGCTAGCAAATGTTATCGATCCCAGAATGGATTTGCAATATTAAAAGGGACACATCTTGAATTTTTCAAAATTACAGATTTTCACCAGTGGATTGATCCAGTTATTTTGATATATTAACCTAAAAGCGTGAAAACAACTAGATCATAAGGGCAAACAAGTCTACACAAATTTTAAATCAGTCCAAAAATTGGAAGTGTTAAAACCGGTCACGTTTCTCCTATTTACCTCCCCACACTTAAGTTTTGCATTATCGTCAATGTTAAAAATAAACTTCAAAGTATGTAAAAATTGGGAAAATAAATAATAGTTCAAGAGAAACGAAACTCCCAAGCAAAGTAATCACAATCGAACTCCATATGATGCTACGCAAAAGCTAGCATAAGCTTGTGAAATCAACCGACTTCTTCTCCAAGTATCCTCCTCCATTACCTGCTGCAATTTATTCAAACAAAAACAAAACAAACAAACATACTACAAACAATAATATATTAAATATTACGAGCATGTAACACCCCCACACTTAAGATTTTCCAAGTTGAAAACCAACTTTCTGTAAAGGGTGTACATATTTATTCAAAATAGAAATTAAAACAAACAAACAATTAAAAGAGACTCGGGTTGCCTCTCGAGAAGCGCTTTATTTATTTATGAGTCATTAGCTAGACTCTTCCCTAAGATTTAAGATTCTTTGATGATACGGTTCAAATGGGGAATTTCAGCTAGGTGCCATTGATAGTGATAAACTTCTTTGTTCTGAGGAACCTCTTTTTCATTCAGATTCCATTCTTTGTTAAGTTCCTTGGGCATACCCATGTCATCCTTCTTGATCTCCTTCTTTGTCATCCTTCCAGTTCCAACACCATCAATCGAGTTTAACTCTTCGACACCAACATGATTCAGCAATATATCGTCTGCAAACGTCTTTGCATTCGTGTATAGGATATCCACAATGCAATCCTTGAGAAAAGGCGAGTTAGACTTGATTAGGCTCAGGTTTGGCTTGGTTGGAATAGCCTCAACTTCGTCCTCCTCGATAGCTTTGACATCACCCTTATTATTCTCGTTTCAGATTGAGGGCGATTTGTAGACAAATTCATGTCTCAGTTTAGTATTTGTGGAGCGAGGAAGGGATTTGGTTTGTTGGGTTTTCTTGAGATACTTAAACTGAATCTCCAAGTTCTTAATAATTTCTTGGCGGTTCCTTAATCCTTGATTGATTTGATTCTCCAATTCAACCACCTGGTTCTTCATACATTCATCCGCTTCCGTCTGCCTAGCCATCCATTCTCTCATCATCTCCTCCGTTGAGGTTTTAGGTAATTTGAAATATCATGATGGATGTGGCATTCTATTTGGTAGGTAAGGATGATGACGGTTTTGGTTTGGGTAGGAGTATGAATCTATAGGGTTTTGGTCATGATATCCTTGGACATAATTCGCTTCACGAGGTTCACACATCGGCGTGTTATCCTTCATATAGATTTGTGAAGCTTGGTTATCTCTACGACCGTCTCGCATCTCTTTGAGCTCTTTCCTTATGATAAGGAATTCAAAATTGATTTTTGTAGTGATAGCTTCGAATTTATCCAACAAAATGGCATGATAGGAATCGATGTTGCTTCCACCGGCGGAAACAACGGTTTTTAGTTTGGGGATGTTTTGGGATTCCTCCGAGAAATTGAGTTTCAAAAGGACCTTGTCCTTGAGGATTTTGAATGCTTCGTTCAGAGTATTGTAGAGGAATATTCTTCCAGCGTCGAGAATTACTTGAGTTGGATCGTCTAAACCATGATAGAATATTTCAATTATCTTGCCTTTGGTTAGACCATGTCCGTAACAAGTGTGAAGCATTTCTTTCATTCGGAGCCAAGCTTCAACGCGAGTCTCGTTATCGAGTTGGTGAAAGCTTTGAATTTCATTTAGGAGACGTTTAAACTTTACGAGAGAAAAGTATCGGCTTATAAAAGCTTCTCTCAATTCATTCCACGAAGTAATAGTTCCTTCATCTAATTCATTCAACCAAGTCTTAGCTTCTCCGGATAACGAGAAAGGAAAAGTCCTCAACATAACCGCTTCCTCTTGATTTTCACCATATTGGAAAAGGTTACTAATCTTAAGAAATCGGCTACGTGTCGGTGAGATCGAACCGTATTCGCCATTAAATTGATTATCCTGAATAATTTGCATGTGGGTAACAATGATATGGAAATTATTAGAAATATGAAGCTGAACAATAGCATAACTAGGTGTTGGAGCAACGGTCCTAGTGCTTGACCACATCGGTTGGTCATCGGGATCAATGACGGTTATGGATGGGGAATCGGGTGGAGTCTCGAATTTCTCCATCAATATTTTGATCTTGGATTTTACAGCGAAAACTTCCTCGATGAACGGTTGTTTGACATAAGGTTCGGGTGATTCGATTTCGAGGGGTACGTTTGGTGTCTTTTCGGGTTTAGTCATCTTTTTGATTTTTCGTTTAAGTTCGCGAAATGGACTAGCGAGATGTTTACCCCAAGAACGCGGGTTTATACAAACCCGGAGCGACTTACAAAACGTCATAGAAAAATAAAGATGAAAAATAAATAAGAACAAAAATCTTTTTGTATTTTTTATATATGTTAACGTAAAAGAAAAATAAACTAAGTACTATAAGGAAAATGTTACTATTAAATTAACACTTTTAATCTTGACATCATCCTATCAAAGATTCTTGGTAGCTCCATTGAACGCACAAAGAAGCGGAGAAGCAGGTCAGGGTGAAGCATATTAAAAACCCGACTTCTTTAGGGAAGCAAAACGACCCGCCTTATACCTCTCTTATAGTTTGTTCACTATGGGTGAGCCGATTTACCAATTGACAATGATGTATTTAGATAAAAACTAATAAAGAAAACCCTATTTTTTATAGACTTTTTTTTACTAACTAACACTTTTTTTTACACTAAAGACAATTTTATTAAAAAACTATTTTGAAACAAAGTAAGAAACAATTAAAAAGAAAACACAAACGAAAAAATTATACCAAATCAATCAAACCGAGTGGTTCGAATGAATTCGGGTTCTAACCACGGGGTGAGGGATCAAACCAGACCGGATAGAAATACAAAAGTGGCACAAAGGGATGAAATGGGGCAGTTGGTGTTTGGTTCGGGTCTACGGGTTTGATTAAAACAAAATGGTGTAATTGGTTCTTTCTCGACAAACAGGGGTTTAATAAAATCAAAACACAACTAAGAACAAGATTAAACAAAGCTTGAACCAGGATATGAGGTAAAACGCAATAAAAAGGTTTTTTTAATCAGAAGAGTCCCAATCGGTCTGGGCAGAGGCCTCCCAGTCGTGCGACTGATGAGATATAGGGGTCGACGAGTCAAGTCACCGAGCGACTGAGTACCACCAGCCAGGTGGATGGTTCCGTCTGGGTGGTTTTGGGTGATTTTTTTCGCAACCAAATAAAGCACAAAGTATATAAAACAAAATGCAAAGATTCAAAACACATAAAAACACGAACAAATCCTCGGCAACAACGCCAAAAAACTTGATGTATCTTGCGACTACTAATTTTAAATTTATAACACGATTTACCGAAATAAGCTAAGAACACACGGACAAGTATGACCCTTTCGTTTGTAGCTAGCTTTTTGCGGTAAGCCAAGGTCGTTCACTAGGATTTGAGTGTTTTCGGATGTGAAGAATCTATGTAACAAGTAACACGAAAGTGGTAAAATGGTTTTCACGTTCCAAATTACCATAGAAGTAAAAACTAACAATAAAATGATGATTATGTGAATTTAAGAAGAATGAAACCAATATAATTAGAACTACATGTTTGGAAATAGTATTTATATCAATGGAGTGTTGGAATATCAGGTAGATACTTAAGCAATGGAAAACCAATCAAAAGCATACAATTCCAAGTCAACGGGTAGTATCATGAAATTGCATATAAAACGGTTTAGATTACCTTTCAACCTAGGATCATTATTATAAACTGATTCATTACAAACCATTTGTTAGAAAGATGATTTTACCAATTAGTTCATAAGAGTCCTTTCGACCTATACTCTTGATTAAATCTTTATGAGTCCAATTAACTTGTATATTCATGGTTGTCAATCATGAAATACCAAACATATACGCGCGCTAATATTTGGAACAAACCACAACAAGAAATCCTTTCGACCTATAGATCCGGTTATGATTTACCAACAAGTTATTTAGACACATATCAATTCAATCAAACTCATAAGAAAAACCATAAATCAATATTTCAAAATACCAAACACTCCATATCTATGTTTACATCATTCCAAATAAGTAAAAGAAAACTACTCCATGATTATTTCAACAAAACTCAAAGTAACATCAATCATCGCAATCATAAACATTTTGAAAATATAAAAGTAAATTACTAAAGTATGATTATAATTGGTAATGGAAGGATTTAGAGCAACCCTTAAGCCTCCAATCGACTATACGCTTCGTACCAAGCCAGAAAACGATTTGTAACACATTCTTTGATGTACTTGAGCCTTCTTATGGGATATGGCAGAAAGTTTAAGGTCTTTTGGGTGAGATATAATGGTGGAAATTCATCCTCAAGGGTGGAGGAGAATTTGGGATGATGTTTAGAAGAGAGAATGATGATTTTTTTTGAAAAGCAAGCTATGGGGTCTCTTATCTATACTTGAAATGTCCTTGGCCACCAAGCATGTTTCTTAGACAAAAAGGGTTATAAAATGCAGGGAGAGGGGTTCTAGAATAGTCTTGATTGTTCCTAAGTGATAAGGGGTCAAAACAAGCATTAGAATTCAACTAGAAAAAGTCATCGAAGGTCTAGCCGGGCCGCTGGATTTCCAGCCTTACGGTTCGTGCTGAAAAATGGGTCCAGCCATACGGCTGGCTCTCCAGCCTGGGCGGCTGGCCACTTGTTAGGATAAATGTTTTTCTTAACTTAGTACCGACAGTACAAATAGTTAGTACCAACAATTATACTTAGTACCGACACTACAAAGTATTAAGTACTGTTAGTTAGTTAGTACCGTTAGTAGAAAGTTAGTTAGTACCGTTGAGAAG
>BQNB010121923.1:4618-20373 GCA_026074375.1 Tanacetum coccineum
GGGTCCACTATGGCAAGCTGTGAGGATGTCAACAACTTCTTGGCCTGCAACACACCGCCAGATCATTTTATCCGCACATAGTTTGAACAGATAGGGGTCGTCCCAAAAGTAGTGTTTAACATCCTTGAAAAACTTGTTCTTTTGTTGGGACAACATCCCTTTAATAATGAAATTCCTCGCGTGGTAATTTGCATAATCGGCAAACCACGGGGTACTTGAGTCACCACGAGAAGTGGTATGTGTTTAATTACACACACCTTTTACCTTTAAAAACAAGTTAAAATAACCAAAAACGGACTTAAAATGCCAAATATATGCTTGTTTTGCTAATTGTGTTGTGCAGGAACGGATATCTAAGAAAAGGACGAAAAATGAAGCCAAAACGACAAAACCGGACACGGAATGGAAAAGCAGGGAAAAGACAAAGTCAAGTCAAAGCCCAAGTATAAAAAGTCAACCCAAGTCAACCCAAGTCAACCCTGACAAATCCAAAGTCAAACCCAAGGCTACAAGTGAAGAAAAATAAGTTTAGGGACTAAAATTGCCAAGTCCCTAAACTTATTTAATGAAGGTTATAAAGAAAATCTTGTGAAGGATCAAAACTGCCAATCCACCAAAGTATTAACCACAAGGGCCAATTCTGCCATCCCACTAAAGTTGTAACCCAAAAAGGACTTGTGGTGACATAACATATATAACTCTTGGGGGGTGTTTTTGCCAACACCCCAAACTTTAACAACCACTTGGACTTAAAATGCAATAACCACATACACCTTGAGGGACCAAACCTGTTCAAACCACAAACTTACAACTATGTTTGAAACACTGTACATCTCTTCCCAACACCTTTCCCGCCAAACCCCACAACCCCACATCCTGTCTATATCAACCTCGACTACTGTTCCCTACCCTCCAAAACCATCACCACCACCCTCCCCCACCCCCACATGGGCTCTAGACAAGCTGGCAATCCTCAGCACACCTATTGGCTAAGGAAATTGAAGGTCAAGATTCGTTGACCTTGGGCACCAAGACAATCCAAGGGCTAGGATTTGTTTGTGTTTTCTACACTCTCACAACAAACACATATGCTGTTTCTGTCTCAGCAAAGAAGCACACAAGGAGAGAAGACAAGAGTGCAAAACCCTAGCTTATTTTTGGCTATAAAAGCCTTTGTAAGCCCTTGAGGCCATAGTTAGTTTTGGAGTTAGTTTTTAGTGTAATTTTCTTTAAGTTCAGCTTTTAAGTTTTAGTCCAACTTTTATGTACTTTTATTTTGAAGATTAATGAAAATTCAGTTGGTTTTTTAATATTATGTTCTAAGTTACTTGTACTTCTTTAATATAAGCTCTTTATAACCTGTTTTAAACTGTGATACAAGTTTAAGAAAAATTAAAAAAGGAAGAAAAGTTACTGTTTGATCAAGCAAAAAGGATGAATGAGCAAACAAGGATGGCTCATTGGGTTTCTTAGTTCAGCTTATTTATAAGCTTGGGTAGGTCTTAGAGCTTATTTAGGTGCACACAATCCTGTTTTGAGCAAGGATTAAAGGTATGCTTTCTTTTTAAATTTTTGCTTAAAAATTATTGTAGCAAGCTTATTTTTAGCTTATTTATGTCTTATTTTGCTTATTTGCTTTTGCTTTTTACTCTTTAGTGCTTAACTATGCTTGTTTGACACTGTTCTTTTAAAATTTATGCCTAAACCAATCTTTATAACTTTAAAATCCATTTTTTAAGAAATAAAGAGGTGTTTGGGATAAGCCCAAAATGGGTCAAAACAGGAATGTTATGGGTTGTGGCCAATTGGCCAAAGTTGGTGAGCATTATTAAGCTTATTTAAGTCTGTCTTCCAAAATTTTTAAGTTTAAAAACTGTTTTTCAAAGTTTTATAAGTGTTCCTTAAGACTGTTAGTTTTTGAAAAATGTATAAGAGCTTATTTGGATAAGCTCTTGTATGTTTGAGTCTTAGCTTCAAAATGTGTCAATTGAGAAGTCTAAACAAGTTTTTAAAAAAGTGTTTTTAGATGCGTCGAGTAATTTGTTTCCTAAGTAAACGGCCAAATATTTGTTGGTCACTTTTCAAAAGAAAAAAGCCTTTTTCCTACCTCCAAAACCATCAGGTTTAATTTGTTGTTAGAAAATGGAATTTTGAATATAAGCTCTTCTTAAGCCTTTTTCAATCTGTTTTCACTTTAATTTTCATTTTAAGCTTATTTGACAACTTATTTTGAGTTGTCAAGTTAAGCCCCCTTGTTTTAGCTTATTTGCCCTGGTGCTAGACACCATTTTTAAGCCCATTCTTCTAGCTTATTAGGGGGCCTCAGCCCAAGCTTTTGGCTTTTCTAAGAAGCCAATAAGCTCCTTTATTAAGCCCTAGCTTTTTAGACCTTAAGTCATCCTCTAGGTAGCTTAAAGTTAAGCTCAAAGTAGGCTTTTGAACTTTTCTAGCATAGTGTAGGAAAATAGCTTTATTTCTTTTTTTTAGCTTATTAGGTGCTTATTTAGTGGTTGGGATTTTAGTTCTTTTTGCTTTTATTCTCTTCTATTGGCTTGTGCTAGCTTATTTGTCTTTTCCCATTGCTTATTATGTGCTAACAGCCAAGAAAAAGCCCACATTAAGCCCTTAAGCTTATTCAAGCTTTCTGTCTAGTTTAGCCTTTTCAGCTTATTTAGTTGCTATATTTTAGTTCATAAGTGCTTATTAGGTTAGGTTATATAACTTTTTCAGCTTATTAGTTCAAATTCTAGCTTATTAGTCCAAAAAGTAAATAGGAAAAAACCATTTTTGGCTTAAGTTATTTAAGCCAACTGCCCAACAAAAAGCTCTTTTCAGCTATATTTATTAATGCACATTTTAAAAAGCTCGTGTTATGAAAATTGTTAAGCTCAAGGAGCTTAACAAGTTTGTTTGAAAAGTTTTTGTAAAATAGGAGGATAAGGGGAAACCCGGGTGAGCAAGACTCGAACCCGGGCCTCTACCCTCAATACACCCCTTTTTATAACCAAGTCTTACCGCTGTTGCACTGGGGTACACTTCTTCGTTGGAGTACCCAAAGGGGTTTAGGTTTTAACCCTTTTTTTGGCCCCCTTTAATGCTAATAAGCTGTTTCCAGCTATTTTCGGCTTATTTATATGCCGAATTTCAAGGTTTCTTATTTTTCGTAGGATAGTTGTAGTGCAAAGTAATTTAGGTAATTTTTTCAGAATTTTTAAAAATAGTTTAGTATTTTTTATAATTTAATTTAGTTAAAAGTTTTAAAAATTCATAAAAAATACAAAAATTATAAAAAAAATATTTTTCTTTTTTAGAAAATTTTCTTTAGTCATAGTTTACGTAGGAAAAATATAAAAACTTTCGTAGGGTTAATTTTGTAAACTTTTGTTTTTTAAAGAACGGGTCTCGGGTACGGAACTTGACTTTACTCGTTTTTGGGTCAAACGACCTCCGTTTTTAGTCTAGTCTTTTTCATTCTTCATTATTAGTTCCCTAGAGTAGTTTAGAAGTAAAAATTTCTTTGTAGGGTTAATTTTTAAGATTTTAGGTTTTGGACCCCTTGTTCGGGATTCGTGCTCTCGTTTTTCAGCTTAATTTCATAATTTTTAAGTTTTACTTAATCGTTTTTGTTTGTTATTGTTTAACTTAGCTTTACACACTCTCAAATCATTTCTCTCATTCAAACTCCAATCTTCCGACTGTATCGATTCTCCAAGGCCAAGGCCCTCGTTTGAGGATAACGGACCACGGGGAACAGTCTAATACTATTCCCGGTTTTCTTTGATGTGTTATTAGACTATACTTAATATATATTTTATATTCTATTATATATTATATATAAGAGGTGTGGTAAAAAAAATTAATCAATTTTTGGCGCCGTTGCCGGGGAAGCTGTGAAGCCGATTATCGTTACGTTTGTCAAGTTGTGTTTGAATCTGTGAATATTATCATATAAAAAAAACAAAAAAACAAAAAAACCCTAAAAGTACAAAAATATTTTCATTTTCTTTTTAGTATAATTATCATTTAAAGAAAAACAAAAAAAAACATTGTCTTTAATTATCAATAAAATTCAAATTTTGGTTAAAAAAATACCCAAAATCATAATATTCTCAACTAGTTTGGGTATTATCATAATTACTTTCTGGTAAACTTGTTGGTTCCAACTGAACCCAAATAAAAAAAAAAAATAAAACAAAAAAAAAAAAAAAACAAAAAAAAAAAAAACAAAAAAAAATAAAAAAAAAAGATTTTAAAAACTTGCTTTTTGTGTCACTTGCGAGGTGACGGTTCCCTTTTAAAAGATAAACATAACTTATAAGAGGAGGTATAAGGTCGGGTTGTTTCTAGGAAACTCGACCATAAGGAAAAAAGGTTTTTAATAGTTTTTTTTTAATAGCTTCGCGATTTTCCTTTCCTTGCTCCTTTGTGCGCTTTTCTTTCGAAGGTTCCGAGGAAGTTGTCGATTATTTGGTTTAGTTTTCTTTTTCTGTTGTCCGTTATTAAAATAAACTGTGAATTTACTTTTGATAACCAAAAACGAACAAAAAAAATTCAGTTTGGTAAATTTCCTTTTTAGTGCATGCGCACTCGTTTCCCATCTCGAAATCTTCATCATCAACAACACAGGCCCCACTCCTGTTGTTGAAACCATTTTCAATCTTGAAGAACTAATTGAAAATCCACCTCCTCCCATTGTTACGATGGATGATAACCGGGGGATATATGGCTCCGTTGCTTGAAGCACCCACCGCGGGTTACGAGGATGCCATCGTTGTGCCCGAAATCACCGCGGACAAACTTTGAGCTTAAGCACGGTCTGCTTAACCTCGTTCAAAACAAGCAATTCTTCGGACATGGACAAGAAGATCTCATGGCCCACTCTGATATTTCAAAAAAGATCAATCTACGAATGAAGTTCCCGAACGTCCCAGAGTTACGTCGGTAAAGCTTATGCTTTTCCCATTTTCCCTCGAGGGGGCAGCCCGGATTTGGCTTGAAAAAGAACCCCCTCGATCGATTCAAACATGGGATGATCTTGTCTCAAAATTCATCAACAAATTTTTCCCTCCTTCTAAAACAACAAATCTTCGAAATGAAATCACGAGATTTCAACAAAGATTTGATGAGACGTTTTATGAAGCATGGGACAGATTTAATGATCTTCTTCGGGCATGTCCACATCATCGATTTTCAGAACTGCATCAACTAGATACATTCTTTTAATGCCTTGACTCTACGATCAAGATTCGTTTTTAAATTCCGCCTGTGCGGGTGCAACTTTTTGGACTAGAATGCACTCGTGATTGCTAAGAATCTATTGTAAGCAAGTCCAAAGTTCGTAATTCAAGTAACAAACCAGTTTATTGCCAAAAGTGAGTTTCGAGCACTATCCCAACCCCGGATTCTCTTCCGAAGTTGTCGTTGAAAGATATGGTGAAAGCTTTACTCCTTGATAAAAAAAATCAATCTCCCGCTCCTACTCCCGTCAAAGCGGTTGAGGAAAGTTGTGTTACTTGCGGTGGTGCTCATTCCTACAAAATTGTCCAGCACTTCGGGACATGACTGTAGTGTATCGACGATATTATTCAAGAATATTGTCTCTTCAAGCAGCCGCAGCTAAAACTTCAACAAAGGTATCACGGTTATCAGAGCCCCAATTTCAAAATCAAATTCGACCTCCGGTTTTCCTCCCGTTCTAAACAATCTTTTGCAAAATCTAGGAAACATTCAGAATCTTCAAACCAAAACCGGGGAAAATTTCAATCAAGCTCAGTCTACCAATCCCCGGTTCAGCAAGGTCAATTCTACGACCTCAGTTTGGTTCAACTCCTGCTTATCAAGCTCCGCTATCAAGCTCCAGGTTACTCAGACACTATGTGTGTCTAAAAACCCGATTTTGTAGCTACGTAAAGGGCTTTGATGCGGTTATGTGGAACATGCAATACCAAAATCAAGTTTTGCTAACTAAGGTTCAAGAAACATGCAAACTCAATTGAACAACTTGGTACTCTCAAATCAATTACACTTGAATAAGTATGCTAGTTATACTTTATCAGAGGAATACCGCTCTACTTCGGGAACTTTCATAGTACACTGATACTAACCGAAAGAGGATTTAAAGGGTATTTTCCACTCAAGTGGTTTAGCTTACAAGGGACCCACGATTCATACTACTTCTTCCTAAAGTAGTAGAACGTAAATCCGAGGTCACAAAGGACTTTGAATGCATCCTCCTAATAACGGAAGCTCGAAGACGTCACAACTGGTTGTCCTGTTGTCCATAATGAATAATCTCTGAGCGTTAAATGCTCCAGTTTAGTGTTCGAGGCCTAACCAAAAAAGCATCGATTCCATTTCTTCAAAAAGAAATGATGAAAGACGTCGGTGAAAAAGCTAACGACCTAATTGAGGAAATTCTACGAAATCTTTCGATATTTGAGTTCGAATTAGCTTTACGGATTCCTTGATTGCTTATGCAAAAATTCCCTCGACTCTAAAAAGTTAATCGGAAACAAAGAAAAGTTGAGTGAAAATGGCCTAGAACCCAATTGAATGAGATTGCTCAGCAGTCATCTTAAACAAGGTTACCAAAGAAATTGGAGACCCTGGCCGATTTTTCTTATTCCTCTTTGTGAATCTATCCGGGATTGATTAATACATGCAACGCCTTGGCGATCTTGGCGCAAGCTTAATCTTATGCCATATTCGTCTGGAAAAAATCTCTTCTTCCCGAACTAAACCCGGAACTTGCATGACGCTATTCTCTGAACCATCGTATCGCCTGAAGACGGTCTAGGTACGGTGGGAAGTTCTAATTTCTACTGATTTTATGGTTCGTCGATTTTGAGCAAGACCCCGAGTATCTCTAATCCTTCGGAGGAGTGTCTTATAAGACCAGTCGTGATTAATCGATGTATACGAGGGTTGAATGAAATAACCACTTCGTGTTGGCAGAGAGGCCATTTACATTCAATCTGACCAAACTTAGAAGATACTAGGCTAATTACATTCATATGACGGCAAATCGAATTGACTCATGATATGGGCTCGGTGATGAATACTTCAAGATTTCTTGGTTTCTCATAAATGTGTTCTCAGTGGAAATCCCTCTCCTTACTATGATACAAATCGTCTCTACTGCTTCTCCAACTTTAACTCCATTTGGGGACAGTGATATTTTCTCCTTTTTTCGGTGAAGAAATGCCGGACTCTTTTCTTTGCTATAGGGTTGATCTAACTTCACGAAAGTTTATCCAACATATTATGACCATGTGGGGAAATTCTTCTCCTCGAAGAATTTCTTATAGTGATCCATCACCAACCACCTCCCAATCAAGGAAATTATTTTCCGGAAACTCGAAAAAGATCTTAAATTTTGTGAAGACTAACAAATGAAACTCTTAGTTAATGAGCCCCTTGAGTTGAAACTCAAGGACTTACACCTCATTTGGAATATGCATTTTTGGAGGGTGACGACAAGTTACCCGTCATAATTGCAAAAGATTTAAAGAATGAGGAAAAGGCAGCTCTAATCAAGGTTCTAAAGTCCCACAAGCGAGCCATCGCTTGGAAACTTTCTGATATCAAGGGTATCGACCCAGAGTTTTATACACACAAAATTCTCATGGAAGAGGACTACGAAACCGACGGTTCCGCATCAAAGGGCGGGTAAATCCAACAATATCCATGACGTCATCAAGAAAGAAGTTGAAAAACTTCTTGACGCCGGATTGATTTATCCGATCTCTGACAGTCCGTGGGTAAGCCCGGTGCATTGTGTACCGAAGAAGGGTGGCATGACCGTCATAAAAAACGATGAAAATGATCTTATTCCGACTCGATTGGTCACAGGGTGGAGAGTATGGCATTCGGACTATAGAAGTTGAATGAAGCTACCCAATAGGGACCATTTCCAAATTCCCTTCATGGACCAAATGCTCGAAAGACTCGCTGGGAAACCAATTCTATTGTTTCCTCGATGGCTTTTGGGTTATCTTCCAGATTCCCCATACGGACCGAAGGAGCCAAAGAAAAAGAACACATTTTTGCCCATACGGAACATTTGCCTACCGCCGCATGCCTTTTGGGCTATGCAATGCACCCGGCACGTTCCAACGATGTATGATGGCAATCTTCCACGACATGATCGAAAAAACGATGGAAGTGTTTATGGATGACTTTTCGGTCTTCGGGGATTCTTTCTCTACATGCCTATTCCCGATTTGGAACAAAATGTTGGAAAAACGGTGTGAAAGACACCCAATTTGGTCCTAAACTGGGAGAGTAAAGCCATTTCATGTAAAGGAAGGTATTGTTCTTCGACACAAAATCTCCAAATCAGGAATTGAGGTCGACCGAGCTAAAGTTGACGTTATCGCCAAGCTCCCTCACCCGACTACTGTGAAAGGTGTCCGAAGTTTTCTTGGGCATGCCGGTTTTTACCGACGTTTCATACAAGACTTCTCAAAAATATCCCGCCCAATGACTCACCTGCTTGAAAAAGAGACTCCATTTTTCTTCTCAAAAAGTGTGTGTAGCGAATCCTTTATACAATTAAAAGAAAATTGACCGAGGCTCCGATTTTGATTGCTACCGACTGGACTTGCCTTCGAAATAATGTGTGTGCAAGTGATTTTGCAATTGGGGCAGTCATTTTAGGGCAACTCGGAAAAAACAAGTCTATTTCCAACCAATCACTATGCAGCAAAAAACCCATGGACTGAAAGTCAAGCGCTCTACACTCGATTCGAAAAGAATTACTTGCCTGTAGTGATACGTTTTTGAGAAATTTCGGTCATTATATTGTTTTTGTCTAAGAGCATAGTGTTTACCGACCATTTTTTTTTTGCTATTAAAGTCTATCTATTCGCTAAAAAGGTGCTATTCTAAGCAAGACTGATGCGGTGGATTCCTTTTGCTCCAAGAATTCGATGTTGTCATATCCGAGACAAAAAAAGGAGAGAGAATCTGGGCCGCCCATCATCTTTCAGACTTTGGAGAACCTCATTAAGATAAACTCGAGAACATAGGAAATAACGGAACATTTTTCTCGAACTCTTGGATTTCGTAATTTTGGTTGCTATTCGTGTTGATAGTACCCCATGGTTTGAGAAGAATTTTGGCAAATACCATGCGGGGGAAGTTCCGTTGCTTCATGGGGAATGTCATCCCAACAGAAAAACATGTTTTAAAGATGTTCAAAACACTACTTCTGGGATGACCCTTCTTGTTCAAAATCTCGTGCGGGATAAATGATTTCCGGCGGTGTTAGTGCACGGCAAAGGAAGCTCTAAATTTCGCGAAGCTCTGCACAATTGGACCCACCGAGGGACATTTCACGCGTGAAAATCTCACGCAAAAGGTCTTTATGACGGATTCTTTTGGCCTTCAATATATTAAAGTGACCGAGTTGGTTAAAAAATTGTGACTCGTGCCAACGACAAGGAAAATTTTCACAGAAGGGGATGAGAGTGCCTCAAAAATCCATCCAAGTTTGTGGAAATTATCTGACGTTTGGGCATTGACTTCAAGGGACCCGTCCCATCTTCTAAAGGCAACACAATACATACACGTGGTGTCGATTACCTGTCAAAATAGGTTGAAGGAAAGGCGCTACCAACCAACGACGCACGATTACGTTTGCAAATTTCTTAAATTCTTCTTTGCCAGATTTGGTGCTCCCCGTGCCATCATCCAGTGATCGTGGAACAATTTTTGCCAATGACCAGTTTGAGCAAGGTCATGCTTAAATATGGAGTCACTCATGTCTCCCACCCGCGTATCATCCCCAAGCATGTGGGCAGGTTGAAGTATCGGAATCGTGGTTTAAAAGAATTTTGAAAGGGACAGTGGACGGTAAATCGTGCCTCTGGTCGGACAACTAGATGGACGTCTCAGGCCTTCGTACAGGTACAAACACCCATCGGGTGCACCCGTACAGCTTGTTTGGAAAAGCTTGTCATCTGCCGTTAGAGTTGGTAGCACAAAGCTATAATGGGGCCCTTAAACATGCAAACTTTGATATCTAGACTGCGGCGTTGATCAACGCAAAAGGTCAACTCCAATGAATTTAAGTGAACTGCGTGATACAAAAGCCTATAAAAATTCTTTGATCTACAAAGAGGAAAAAACTAAGAGGGATTCATGACGCAAGTTCAAAATCGCGTTTTCAACGTCGAGTGATTCAACGTTCCTCCTCTTTAACTCAAGATTTGAAAATTTTCTCGGCAGTTGGAAATCCCGTTGGTCAGGACCATTTTACTTGTCAAGTTTTTCAGATATGGCACCGTGGAGTTATCCCAAAAACTCTGGGCCAAATTTAAAGTAAAGCTATGGTCATGTCTCAAGCATCTTGGAGGTATATCCTGCTATGGATATCCCGGACCTCCAAACATTCCCTAAGGACAACTAAATTCAGGGAATTAGGTCAAGCTTAGTGACCCTAAACAAGCGCTTCGTGGGAGGCACCCCATGCTTATCCTAGTTTATCAGTAGTAGTAGTATGCTAGCGTAGTAATGAATAAGTGTTTAGTTGTTGTGAGGAGGCTTGCCTCTTTCCTTTTCCATGTTTTGTGTTTTGTGCTGTATTGTCCAGGATGTCCCAGATTTTTGAAGCCTCTCGTGCTCGCAGTATTTGTCCTTCGATCACAAGAGCTTCACAAATCCTCAGCTTCATTTGGGAATCCCGATATCCTAATCTTATCGACTAACGTTTATCTTTAAGCATACTTCATAAACGGCTTAGGATTTACGTAGAAACCCTTCGTAAAACATTGAGGACAATGTTTCATTCTAGTATGGGGGGATCTTCGATTTGATTGTGCCTGCAGCCGTTGTTCTCACGTAATCCCGTTTTTACCACCAAAATTTCAAAAAAATGAAAAAAAAAAATTTAAAAATAAAATAAGTGTTTTGTCATAATTTTGACTTTCCTACTGGGTAGAATAAGAGTAAATTTTGACTCGATCGAGCGTGTTGAGCTCTAGCTTGTTCCTTAACTCTTAGACTAAGCGTTCGCGAATATTCACGAAGAACGAAAAATGATAGTGTTAAGTATGAGTTGGATGCTAAACAAGGATTATTTGGAAATCTTAAGAGCTCATGTGTGTAATTTGTCGCTTTTTCTCCCATAAGATTCTAACCTGATTAATATACGTGCTACTTTTGGAAATTAAACTTAAATCAATAATTTTTATGTAGTATATAGCAAAAACTTTAGACTTAGTTCAAATTTATACTTGAATTTTTCAAAAAGACGTTTTCCCAATATATATAAAAAAATAAAAATAAAAAATGATGAAAAATGCAAAAAAATATAATAAATATAAACTGTGGGTTGATAAAAGTTTGTCGTATCTTGCCGGCTCACAACCGATGTTACAGCACTTTCTAAAGAAAGCAATAGTAGAATAATAATCGAGTCTGATAAAAGTTTGCTGCATTCTTGCCGGCTCACAACCATGTTGCAGCCTTCTAAGAAAGTCATGAGGGTTACTAACTGCGTAATAGTAATATAAGTGTGAATAAAAAGATCTCTTATTGTTAAATTCAAATATGCTTTTGAACTTTGGCTTTTATATTTTATAAGCTATGTGCATACGAAAAAACTGAGAGTTTTTGAAACTAGTCCATGAAGTCCCGATACTAGTCTCTGTGGGGTGTCAAAAGCCTGGTCACTTAACCGCAAGGTTGGGATGTGCCGAGACGAAAGTCGCTACATGGGATGATCTCGCCTTTAAACTCATTATTCTCGGGTGGAACGTGAAACATAGAATGTTGTAAAACGTTGATCCATGGTTGAAATTCAAAATAGCACATACACCTTAAGATATAAATTGTCGGGAGTGTAAAAGTATCATTTTGCAAATATGAGTAGTGTTAGCATCTTAACTCATAATTAACGGTGATTTCGTTTTAAGCTTGGTTTGGAATAAGTGAAAAGTTGGGAACGATGAATTTATCCTTTTTGGGGCATTCTCGGATCGAAATGCATCTTGTTCTATGATCCCTTAAAGTTATTTAATAACGAAAGTCAAACGTTCTAGTTAGTTGATTAATATGAAAAATGAAAAATACAAAAAAAGATGTGTAGGAATAGGTGTATATATAAAAAATGGTTAAAGCGGGGATTTTAAAAACTTATGAGTCTTTAACTTCTCGATGAAACACTTAGATACTTTTTGAGGTTATTAGTCTGAGGTGTATTGAGATTCTTAGTTTTTAAATGCTTACTTCATAGCTTTGCGTTGAGGACACGGCAATACCTTGCTAGGGGGATTATTTGGTATGTGGTTTAATTACACTACCTTTTACCTTTAAAAACGAGCTAAAATAACCAAAAAAGTGACTTAAATTGCCAAAAATTATGCTTGTTTTGCTAATTAGTTTTGTTGCAGGAGGATATCTAAGAATAGGACGAAAAACAAAGCAAAAATCGACCAAAAACCGCAACACGGAATGGAAAAAAGCGTGGAAAATGGACAAAGTCAAGACAAAGCCCAGTCTGAAAAAGTCAACCCTCGACAAAATCCAAAGTCAAAAAGTGAAGAATAAATTAAGTTTAGGGACTAAAATTGCCAAGTCCCCTTTAAATTATTTAATGGAAGGTTATAAAGAAAATCTTGTGAAGGATCAAACTGCAATCCACAAAGTATTAAACCACAGGGGCCAATTCTCTGCCATCCCACTAAAAATGTAACACAAAAAAGGACTTAGCTGTGCAATACCCATTTTATAACATTCAGGGGGTTATTCTGCCAAGTTTCAAAACTTGTAGAAACACAAGGACGTGTGGTGCAAACATGACTATAACCATGAGGGACTAATTGTGTCAAAAACCCAAACTTCACCCCTGGTTTTGAAACACTGTACATCTCCTACACCCTTTCCCGCCAAACCCCACAACCCCACATCCTGTCTATATCAACCTCGACTACTGTTCCCTACCCTCCCAAAACCATCACCACCACCCTCCCCCACCCCCCACATGGGTCTAGAACAAGCTTGGCATCTCTGCACACCTATGGATAAGGAAATTGTAAGGTCAAGATTCGTTGGACCTTGGGGCACCAAGACATCCAAGGGCTAGGATTGTTTGTGTTTTCTTACCTCTCACAACTAACACAATGCTGTTTTGTCTCAGCAAAGAAGAAGCACACTGGAGAGAAGAACAAGAGTGCAAAACCCTAGCTTATTTTTGGTTATAAAAGCCTTTGTAAGCCCTTGAGGCCATAGTTAGTTTTGGAGTTAGTTTTTAGTGTAATTTTCTTTAAGTTCAGCTTTTAAGTTTTTTTTAGTCCAACTTTTATGTACTTTTATTTTGTGATTAATGAAAATATTCAAGTTGGTTTTTTTAATATATGTTCTAAGTTATTGTACTTCTTTAATATAAGCTCTTTATAACCTGTTTTCTAACTTTGGGTGATACAAAGTTCTAAAGGAAATTTAAAAAAAGGAAAAAGAAAAAAAGAAAACAAAGAAATACAGGAAGAAATTAAGAGAGAAGAAAAGAAAAAGAAGAAGAAAAAGAAAAAAGAAAATGAAGAAAAAAGAAGAAAATGAAAGAAAATAAAGGAAAAGAAAAGAGAAAAGAAGAAAAAAAGGAAGAAAAGTTACTGTTTGATCAAGCAAAAAGGATGAATGAGCAAACAAGGATGGCTCATTGGGTTTCTTAGTTCAGCTTATTTTATATATTATGCTTGGGGTAGGTCTTGTCAGCTTATTTAGGTGCACACAATCTTGTTTTGAGCAAGGATTAAAGGTATGCTAACCTGTCCATTGCTTGAAACTGTCTAAGTTAGCTTATTAATGTGGTTAGCTTACTAGCTTTTTCAAGTGCTTCTTTGTGTTTTCTTTTCACTTTTTACTATATAAAATAGCATGTTTAGTGGTTGTCTTTAAAACTTAGAGCTTAATTCAGTCTTTATAAGTGTTAAATTTGTTTTTAAAAATATAAGAGGGTGTTTGGGATAAGCCCAAAATGGGTCAAAACAGGAAGGTTATGGGTTGGTGTCAATTGGTTAACTTTGGCTTAAGTCTTTAAGCTAATGTGAGTCTGTTTTTCCAAAGTTTTTAAGTCCAAAAGTTGTTTTTCAAGTTTTCTAAGTGTCTCTTAAAACTGTTGGTTTCAAGAAATGCCCAAAGTGCTTATTTGGATAAACCCTTGTAAACTTGAGTTTTAGCTTCAAAAGTTGTGTCATTTGAGTGTCTAAACAAGTTGTCAAAAGTGCTTTGAGTCATTTGTGTACTTAAGTCAAAACTGCCAAGTATTTGGTGTCCTTTTTTTTAAGAAAAAGCTCTTTTTAAGAACAAAAATCAGCAGTTTTAAATTGTCCTTAGAAGTTTAAAATTTGAGCACAAGTTCACCTTAAGCCATACTCCATCTGTCTCAACTTTATTTTTAATTTTGAGCTTATTTGACAGCTTATTTTAAGCTGTCAAATTAAGCCCCCTTTGTTTAGTATATTTGCCCTGGTGCTAAGGGGTTGTTTTTAAGCACACTGATCTAGCTTATTTGTGAACCTTATCTTGAGCTTTTGGCTTTTCTAAAAAGCCAATAAGCTCTTTGATAAGCCCCCTTTGTTTCAGACCTTAGGAAGCCATTTTTGTTGCTTATTTTTAAGCCCAAAATATGTCCCTAGGCTCTCTTTATTTCAGCACATCAGTTTATAGCTTATTTGATTTTTAGCTTTTCTGTCTGTTTTATCTAGCTTATTTGTATGCATAGGGCTTATTTAGGATAGGGTAGCTAGTTTCTTTTATCTATCTTCAATTTCAATTAGCTTATCTTGCCTCTTAACAACCTAGCAGTACTAACTCTTAAGTTAGTACTGCTGAGGGTTTAAGCCAATTTTTGGCTTATTGGGCTTATTTCATTGGCTTAATTTTGTTCCTAATAGTTCATTATGATGGTGTATTAAGCTGTGCTTGCTCATTTCCTTACTTTCTTTGCCTATTTGTTCATAAGGGCAACAAGGAAAAGCCATTCTTGCCTTTAAGTAAAATTAAGCCTTCTGTTTGTTTTGATTCAGCTTTTTTAGCTTATTTATAAGCATTCTCAAAAAGTCCTAGTTATGAAAAATGTTAAGCTTCATGTGCTTAACAAAGTTGTGTAAAAAGTTTTTGTAAAAAAAGGGGAGATAAGGGGAAACCCGGGTGAGCAAGACTCGAACCCGGGCCTCTACCCTCAATACACCCCTTTTATAACACCATCCTTACCGCTGTGCCCTTGGGACTTCTACGTTAGAGTCCCAAGTGGTTTAGGTTTTAACCCTTTTTTGGCCCTTAAAGCTATAAGCTGTTTCCAGCTTATTTCGGGCTTATTCATAAGCCGAATTTCGGGCTTCTTATTTTTATTAGGTAGTATTTAGGGTCTAGTATTTTAGGTAAATTTTTCAGAATTTTTAAAAATAGTTTAGTATTTTTTATAATTTAATTTAGTTAAAAGTTTAAAAAATTCATAAAAAATATAAAAATTATCAAAAAAATATTTTTCTTTTTTAGAAAATTTTCTTTAGTCATATACTACGTAGGAAAAATAGAAAAACTTTCGTAGGGTTAATTTTTCAAACTTTTGATTTTTAAAGAACGGGCCTCGGGTACGGATTTTGTCTTGACTCGTTTTTGGGTCAAACGACCTCCGTTTTCAGTCTAGTCTTTTTCATTCTTCTAAACTTCGTTATTCGTCATTTAGAATCTAATTTAGCTTTTAAATTTGTTTTAGGGTTACATTTGCAAAATTTAGGTTTTTGACCCCT
>BQNB010121924.1:0-20373 GCA_026074375.1 Tanacetum coccineum
CTTTTATTGATAAAAGGTTAACTGATTACAAGTTTAAATGAAAAGAGGATTACATCTAAAATAAGCTAAAATTACATGGAAATGAGCTACTAAATAAGCTATTCTGATCCTACTCCTAGATGATGATTGTGAGTGAGGCATCACTTGTATTTATACTGCTTAAGAGAAGCTGAGGTGTGATTCTTTTATGAGTAGTATGTTGAGTAGAGCCCAAGGAATGAATCCCCACCTTTGAATCTTCAATTACATCAACATCTTTTAATCTTCGCCGTTTGATCATATGTGTGATGTGACGGATCGCCAGCGTGGCACTTCTAGAAGTGCACACGCTCTTAGTGTGACTAAGAGGAGCGGGGTGAAATGATTGAGACACTTAACATCCATGGTTGAGTTAATTTTACCCTGGTTTAGCTCAAGGTAAAGGACGATGAACAGTAACTTTAAAAGCGTTACGCGCCCTTTTTCTTTTAATAACTGATATGGGATTTTGGGGTTTGACCGGGTAAAAAGGGGTTGACTTGGGTTTTAAAAATGGTTTGGGCCAGGTAAATTAGTTTTGGGCTTGGTTATAGGTTAACAAATTGTTTGTGTTTGTTTATAAAGAACACTTAACGACCGTTTTCTTTTATATATTAAAAGATAACGATGTTAGGGCATTTAGGGACTATTTTTGCAATTTGGTTTTCTTTGAGGGACTGATTTGGTATTTTTAGGTTTTGTCATTTAGTTAGTTGACTTTGGTTGACCAAAGGTTGAATTTTGACCATTGATAGCAAACTTTCGGCTCTTGTACACTCTTTATCCGTTCCCGTGTTCGCGTTTGTCCGGCTTTGACCATTTTCTTGTGATTTTTGCAATATCCGTACCTACACAATCACAAAGACAAAACAAGCAATATACAAGCATTTTATGCATAATTTCATCTTTTTAGGGTTATTTTTGATATAAAATGTATATGTGTTTTCACACATATCAAAATTCCCCAAACTAAGCGATTGCGTGTCCTCACGCAATATTATATGCTTTAAAACCAAAAACCTCAAAACTTCCCCAAACTAAATCTTTGAAAAGTAGCAAAGACTTTCGTGGAGAGAGTTAAGAAATCACAAGCTTTAAAACACCCCATTTTCCTATTTTTATAAAACTTTTTCAATTTTTTATATATATATATAAACTTAGAATATTTCGACTTTCGTTATTTCCATAACTGTTAGGGATCATAGAACAAGATGCATTTCGATCCTAGAATGCCCCAAAAAGGATAAATTCATCGTCCCCGACTTTTCACTTATCCAACCAAGCTTAAAACAAAATCACAGCTAAATATCAATAAAGATGCTAACACTACCCATATTTGCAACTTGTGAACTTTTTACTCCCGACATTTTTTTTATTTTAAGTGAATGTGCTATTTTGAATTTCGACAATGGATCAACTTTTTGCAAAATACTATGCTTTATGTTCCACCCAAGAATAATGAGTTTGAAGGCGAGATCATCCCATGTAGCGACTTTCGTCTCGGCACATCCCAACCTTGCGGCTAAGTGACCAGGCTTTTGACACCCCACAGAGACTAGTATCGGGACTCACGGACCTTAGGTTTCAAAAACTCTCAGGTTTCCCGAATATTCATAGCTTATAAAATAGAATAGTCAAAGTTCAAAAGCATATTTGAATTTAACAAAAAAAGATCTATTTATTAATTTACACTTAATATTAAACATAACATTTATGCAATTGTAACATTCGACCTTTTAGAAGGCTGCAACATCGGTTGTGAGCCGGCAAGATGCAGCAAACTTTTATCAGTCTCGGATTTTTATTCTTACTATGGGCTTTTCTTTAGAAGACTACCACATCGGTTGTGAGCCGGCAAAAGGTAATAAACTTTTATCAGCCCACAACTTTTATTATTTATATTATTATTATCATCTTTTTTTTTTTTAAAAGAAGACTTTTTTTTGAAAAATTCAAGTATAAGTTTGAACTAAGACAAATTTTTTTGCTATATATTACATAAAAATTGTTGATTTAAGTTTAATCTCTAAAAACAGCACGTATATTAATCTGATTAGGAGCTTATGGGAGAAAAAGTCACAAATTACATACATGAGCTCTTAAGATTTCCAACTAATCTTTGTTTAGCATCCCACTCATACTTAACTCTATCATTTTTCGTTCTTCGCGAAATTTCGCGAACGCTTAGCCTAAAAAGTTAAGGAACAAACTAGAGCTCAACACGCTCGATCGGGTCAAAAACACTTATTTTATTTTTGAAAATTTTAAAATTTTTCATATTTTTGAAAATTTTGGTAGGAAAACAGGGTACGTGAGAACAACGGGCAAATGTAGGTAAGATCATATCGAAGATATACTACCTCATACTAAAATTAAACATTGTCCTCAATGTTTCCTAGCCTAAGACTTAACAACCCTGGTTCGTTTGATAGTATATAAATAATACTACACAATGCAAATCCCAACCAATTGCCCTTGACCAAGGCAAAAAGTCAAAATTCACAAATAGAATCAATATATCTGAAGAAAGTATCACAAAAATCTTTAGCCGTTTATTAAGTGTGCTAAAAGATAAATGTTAGTCGATAATAATCTTTAGGATATCGGATTTCCCCAAACTAATGGCAAGCAAAGGCTAGGAAGCTCGAGTGGACCGGGACAAAACACCGAACACGAGAGTCTTCAGAAAATTTGGGTTCATCCTGCAAACAATCACAAGTACAAACAACAAACACAAAGGAATGGAAGAGTACAAGCCTCCTCACAACACATTAGAAACTAGAAAAGAAAATGGATAAGCATGGGGTGCCTCCCACGAAGCGCTTTGTTTTTGGTAACCGAGTCACATAGCTTGACTCGATCCCTGAATTCATTCGTCCTTAGGGAAAGTCTGGAGATCTGGGACAACCATGGTTGGTGTGTCCCCTCCGAAGTAGTGCTTAAGTCGGTGGCAATTCACTTTGAAGTTTGATCCGTCAGAGTGAGATAATTTTGCAGTGCCATATGGAAAAACTTTAGTTATGGTGAAAGGGCCAGACCATCGGGTTTTAAGCTTTCCCGATAATATCTTTAGACGAGAGTTGAAAATCGCAAGACATTTTTATCACCAACATTGAAAATGCTGGTTTTTTGATCTTTGAGTCGTGAAGCTTCTTTGTCCTCTCCTTATAAATCAAAGAATTCTCATATGCTTGATCACGAAGCTCATTAAGTTCATTCAGTTGCAGCTTACGGTAATCGCCCGCGGTTTTAAGATCGAAATTAGCATGTTTTAAAGCCCAGTCGCTCTATGCGCTACTTCGATTGGTAAATTGCAAGAACTTTAAAAAAAACAAGCTTGTAAGGCGTCACTAATTGGAGTCTTAAAAGCAGTACGAAATCCCACAAAAGCAACGTTTATTTGGTACAACAATTGAGGCCTCTTTCTCCAATCCTCCTTATCTAGAATACGTTATCAAACCGCGATTGGACACCACCACTTGACCGCCGTTTGAGGGTGATAAGCGGTTAGCTAGATGATGAATTGACCCCATACTTAACATTAATTTTAGCAATTTGTCATTACATAAAATGGTCCCAACGATCGCTGAAACTAGCTCTCGGGTACCGAAACGCGGGCAAAATGAGATTTCAAAAACTTAACTACAACTCTAGCATCATTAGTGGGGAGTGCCTTGGCTTCAACCCATTTTGATAAATATTCGACGGCTACGAGTATGCACTTATTTCCTCTAGATGACGGAAATGGTCCCATAAAGTCTATGCCCCAGACATCAAAGAGTTTCACACAACTTGGATGGAATTTTGTGGCATCACATCCGTTTGTGAAATTTTTCCCTGACCACGGGCAATGAGTCACAGTTTTTGACTACTCCATGGGCATCTTTGTAATTGTGGGCCAATAGAAACCTGTCAAAAACCTTTTTGGCGGTGTAGTGGCACCGTAATGACCCATGGTGGGTCCACTATGGCAAGCTGTGAGGAATTTCGACTAGCTTCTTGTCCTAAAACAAACATCGCCGGACACTTGCTCTGCACAGTTTTTTTGAATAGAAAAGGGTCATCCCAAATAATAGTGGTATTTGACATCTTTGAAAAAATTGTTTTTCTGCTGAGTTGACATTCCTTTGACAATGAAATTCCTCACGTAGTAATTTGCATAATCGGCAAACCACGGGTACTTGGGTTACCATAGAAGTCTCTCATATTAAGTGTCTCGAGAGGAAAACTTTTCGTTTTATTTCCTTTGATCGGAGAACATTTTCATACAGGTTTTTCTAAGTCGGGAAAGTGAACGGCTGCGACGTTTCTCGGCCCCTTCGTATCAATTACTTTAAAATCGAATTCCCCTGAAGGAGGGAAACTCATCTTAGCATCGTGGCTTTGGCATCTTTATTAGCCAAATAGTACTTGAAGTGCGGAATTGTCCGTAACACTATGCTTTTATCATGATGATGTATACGGATTTTTTCGAAAGCGTACACCACAGCCAACATTACCTTTTCTGTTTGTGGTGTAAGTTCGAATTCCTCCTCGGTTAATGTTTTTGCTTGCATATGTAAAGCCTAAAGTGCTTCTCAATTCGTTGCCCTAGAACCGCACCTATGGCATAGTCGCTAGCATCGCACATAAGCTCAAAAGGCTGGTACCCCCAGTCGGGGGCAATCAGAATTTAGCTTCGGTTTAATTTTCTTCTTTAAGGTCTGAAACGCCTTGAACGCATTCCTCGGAGAAAAGAAAAGGAGTGGTTTTTCCCCTCAAGGAATGAGTCCATGGTTTTCGAGAAATTTTGAAATAGTCCCTTGATAAATCAACATAAAAACCTGCATGATCGAGAAAACTAATAATACCTTTGACGGTAGTTGGGTGAGGTAACTTAGCAATGACGTCTATTTTGGCTTTGTCGACTTCTATTCCTTTCTTTGAAATTTTTATGTCCAAGTACGATGCCTTCTTTCACCATAAAATGCTTATTTTCCTAATTTTAGAGCTAAAATTAGTGTCTTCACACCGTTTTAAGCATCTTTTCCTAAAATGTGAAAGGCACGTAGATAAAGAATTTCAAAAACAGAAAAGTCAACCGAAAACTTCCATGTCCTTTTCAATCAAATCATGGAAAATAGCCATCATAACACCTCTGAACGGCCTGGAGCATTGCATAAGCCAAAAAGGCATGCGGCGGTAAGCAACGTTCCGTATGGGCAGTGAATGTGTCTTTTTTCCTGATCTTTTCGGATCGATTGTTATTGAAAATAACCCAGAAACAATCAGGAAACAATAGTATATCATTTCCTGCGATCTCTCAAGCATTTTTGATACCATAAACTGCTAAAGGGAAGTGGTCCTTTCCTGGGTATCTTCCCGATCAACTTACGATAATCAATACGAATAACTCCATCCCGATACAAGTCTTGTTGAGACTAATTCATTTTCCCATCATGGTCACTACGGTCTTCCTCCCTCTCTATGGCACACAGTGCACTGGGAAATCAACCCAAGGACTATCCTAGATTGGGTAGAACAACCAGGCTCAAGAAGTTTTTATCAAACTCTTTCTTAATGACATCATGCATCAATGGATTAACCGATTCTCTGATGTTGTACCTGCTGGTTCATAGTCCCTCGTTTCCATTAGAATTTTTTTATGAGAACAAAATTCCCTGGTATAATACCCTTTATGCGGAGAGTTTAATTAGCTTGCTTTCGGGACTTTAAAACCTTTATGAGAGCGGTCTTTTATTCATCTGACACACAATCTTTAGCAATTATGACTGGCAATCTTGTTTGTTGTCTACCAAAAATGCAAATTCGAGATGAGGTGGAAAGTCCCTTTAAGTTCCAACCTCAGGAGGTTTCATCATTGAAGTTTTTGGCAGTTTTGGCTTCACAAATTTAAGTTTCCTTTCCTAATATCTGGCAAATAATATCCTTGGTTCGTGAGGTGTAAATGATCACTATTAAGGAGTGCTTTGAGAATAAAATGTCCCCTCTGGGTCTAAATAGGATTCCTCAACTTCCGGTTAATTTGGAAAATCGGCTAGAGGCAAGAAAAGCATCAGCTTCTTCTAGAAGTAAAAATCACTGACCCCCGAAAGGAGTAGAAGTTGGAGAAGAATTTTGAAACAATCGGGACAGTATCCTGAGTGGAATTGCCACTTGGCAATCACTCTACAAATCCTAGAACTTCCTGAGAATACTCCTCACAAGCTAATTCAACAACATCGATTCGTCATCACCGTCATATCATTATAATTAACTGAGTATCTCGAAGTTTGATCAAGATTATAAGTAATGGCCTCATTGTCTACTCGAAGGGTTAATTCACCTTCGTACACGTCTATCAAAGCACGACTGGTCTTAAGAAAACACCTCCCGAGAATTAGAGGTACTCGAGGGTCAGGTTCAAAATCTAAGACCACGAAGTCGGCTGGAAACTGGAATACACCAACTTTAACGTTGACATCTTTAGCAATACTGATTGGTCGTAAAATCGAACGGTCTGCTAGTTCTAGTGTCATGTACTTGGGTCCAGGTTGGAAGGTTAAGCTTTTTCCACACGGAAAATGGCATGAGATTTATGCTTGCGCCAAGATCGGCCAAGGCTAAGCACTCATCCATTCCGGGAAATTTACATGGGATAAGGAATCTGTCGGGGTCACCAAGATTTTCAGGTAACTTGTTAATCTTAGACCCCGAACAATGTTTCGTTTCAAAGGGGTTCTAGCCATCTCACTAAGCTTTTCTTTATTTCTGATTAAGGCTTTAAGAGTTGAAGCAAACTTGGGCATAAGAGTCAAAGCATCCACGAAACTAATTTTTGAAGACTCATACTTCAGAAGATTCGTAAATATCTCTTATTGTTCGTCAGCATTTTTCACGGCGCTTCTCATCATTTCGCCTTAAAGGATAAGGAATTGACGGTTTCGGGTTAGGCATCGGTGCACTAACTGGAGCATCAACTGGCTCAAACTGGATTTTGGTTTTCAACTGGGACAACCGGAGGTTGGACGTCTTCGGTAATTCCGTTGTTATAGGAAATAAAATGTGTCCCTGTTGTCACCTCGTTCTACGTTCCTCTACTTAAGAGAAGAAGTAGGAAATCGTAGGCCTTTGGATAAACAATACCAACTTCAGGTAGTAATACCCTTCAAGTCTTCCTTCGGGTTAGTAACCGTGAACTTGAAGAGAAACCTGAATTTGAAGATGAAAGCGGGATTGGAATTTTGAATTATAGAAAAGCATTTTGTTATAATTTTGTCATCTGGTTTTGTAAACATTGGCCCTGATTTTGCCATAATTTTCTCAATACAACATCATTATACTTGACATAAAAGCTCAAAAATCGGTCTTTAAAACACCATGAATTTGCTGAGCAGGAGCTTGATAAGGTTGAGCTTGGTAAACTGGTGGTTGACTAGTCAGAGGTTAGTACACTTGTCCTTGATAGAAGTTATTTCCACGGTTTTGATTGAAATTGGTTCCTCGATTTTGGTTGAAATTATTCCCCTATATTTTTCGATTGAAATGGAATATTGAATTGTTTTGTAATCGAGGAAACCAGGATGTCAGATTTGATTTGCAACCATCGGAGTCTAGAAATGGTAATTCCTTGATTAAGGTTGGTGCAGCAGCTTGTAAACGTACTCATGAATGTTTTGTCTCGATAAACACTACCAACATTGGCTGGACAATTTCTATAATAATGACAACCTACACAAGTTTTACACAACTCTGCTCGACCACTTTACGGGTGGCGGGAGCCTTGGGCTTTCCTGCTTGTCGATAAGCATTTTTCATCATATTACTTAAGATTCGAGAAACCAAAATCGTTTTTGTAAGAGCAAGCAACATCTGGTGAAATTCCGGGGGTTAGATGAATTCGAACTCACATTTGTCAACGACAGCCTTGGTTTTTCGTTGAATTATATGAACCATGATTTACTCTCGATAATTCTCAAGCATCATGAGGCACATCTTATCCAAAAAGTTTCCACCCGCAACAGATTTAACGAATCTTGATCATCGCATTCAAAGCATTGTTAAAACATATCTAATTTGATGTAATTCTGAAAATCCGTGATGTGGCTGCTCGAAGAAGATCATTAACTCGATCCTAAAGCCTCATACTACGATTCGACAAATCTTTGTTTGAAATCTCTATTTCATTTCAAGAATTGTCCGTTTTTGAAAGGATGAAAGAATTGATTAATGAAATTTAGAAACAAGATCATCCCATGTCAAACTTGACGGGAGGAGTACTTTTTTCTAGCAATCCGGGTTGAACCTTCAAAGAAAATGAGAAAAGCATAAGCTCAATTAACGTGCTTAGGAATGTCCAGATCTCAACATCGAGGTGATCTTTATTGAAAATAAACGGGATGTGAGCAAGTGGATCCTCTTTATCAAGTCCGAAAAATTGTTTGTTTTGAACAAGATGGATCAAACCATGCATTAACTCAAAATTAGCATCGTGTTTTTGGGAATTTACAATTTCATCCTCAGTACCCCTCGGTGGGTGCTTGGAGCAATTGTGCCTTAGTCCTGTTATCCAGCCATCGAACTAGGGGAGGATTAACAAAAGTTCTTCTAAATAAATGGTTTTCACACAGCCATGGTTTGAGCTTGTTGTGTTGGTTACGAATTGCGGGTTTGAGAACGAGTGCGTTGCACAAAGTAGAAAAAGAAAATTAAAAACATTAATTTTTTTAAACAAACTATTTTAACGGATAACGAGATAGATAACTTAAACCAAATAATCAAATTAACTCACGTAGTGTTCTTAAAATTTTTACTTTTTTAAGTAGCCGTATTTTCAGTAAAATGACACAAATAGTAAAGTTTTAAATCTTTGATTCGAGTTGGGAACTTACTAATGGATAATACCTCAATTGAAGGTATTATTTGTTGGTTTTCTTTTACCAACTTTGTTTTTGATTTTTTTATTAGGGACAATTTTTTTTATATATTTTGATGTTTTTATATAATTATACTAAAATAAAAAAAATTATTTTTACCTTTTTTTATTTTATAATTTTTTTATTTTTGATTTTTTAACAAAAACAAAACTTTTAAAACGAAAGGGTCTTCAAATCACGATCAACAAACATCAAACGAGAGAATCTTACACAAGCCCCGGCAACGGCGTCCAAAAATTAATTTCGTAGAATACTATAGCATACATAATTAATAAAAATATACAATAATGATGGGACAATTACCAAATTTACCCATGAGGACAAAGGACGAAAAGGGAAAATCTTCACAAATATATAATATAATATAATAGACGTATAAAACCGTGAAGTAATGATTCCCGGGTCGTTATCCCCCAACGATTTGTGAAATTGAAACCACGTATGATGTTCGGACAATGATTTGAATTGAAGACGAAGATTGATTTGATTACCTACCTCTACAATTTAAAATAAGCAAATGATAACAACTAAGCATGAAAAAAATAACGAAAAATAAAACTTTAACTAAAAACGCAAAAACGAAACACTAAACGAGGACAAAAAACCTAAATATTCTAAAAATTAAACGTTAAGCAAAAAAATTTTCTTTTTAAATTGACTCTAATTGACTAAGAAAATTATGTTAAAGAAAAATTAGAACAAAAACGGATTTGAAATGACTTTTAAATACAAAAACTAGAACGGAACAAATCTTGCGTTTTTCTTTAAAAATCGAAATTTTGCAAATTAAACCCTACGAAAGCAAAACTAATTTTCCTAAAAACTTTATGATAACAGAACACATTTTCTTGAAAAAGATATTTATATTTTTTTAGATTATTTTATCTATTTTATATTATTATTTAAAGAATTTAAATAAAAATAAATGTTTAAAAATACTAAACTATCTATAAAAATTCTAGAAAAAATAAATAAAATAGCTTATACTATTTAGATCCTAGGAAAAATAATCTTGATATCACAGCTTATCGAAAAAGCCACGGAATAAGCTAAAACAGCTTATAGAACTTATTAGGGTAAAACGTGTATAAAAGATAAATGTTGCAAGGTTATAACGAAAAAGACCCAAGGGCGTCGTGAGGGTAGTGAGAGTGGGTGTGTGTTATAAAAGGGTTGAGGGTGTTGAGGTTGGGGGTTCGAGTCTTGCTCACCCCCGATTTCCACCTTCCCCTTTTTTTATAAAAACTTATAAAAGCAAAGTTGTAGAACAGCTGAAAATAAGCATTTTTAATAAAAGAAACTTTTTATGAAAAGCCCTAAATAAGCTGTTAAATAGCTTATAATTTGACAGAAACTACTTAGCTACTTTTTTGGTTTTTTATAGAAAACTAAATAAGCTAGTAGACTAAAATAAGCTAAAGTTAAGACTAAATAAGCTATTATATGCTAAACCTAAGCTAATGAGCTAAATAGAACTAGTAATAAGCAGGTAATAAGCTAGAAAACTAAATAAGCTCTAGTATTAAAACCAATAACCAAACAGTCCCTACAGGGATCTTTGAGCTTATTTTTAGATAAGCTCTTGGATCCTTGTGGGGTAATAGCTTATTAAAGCTTTTACTACAACTAAATAGCTACTTTAATCTACTTTTAAAAATGATTTTGAAACAAAATAGCTTAATGAAAAAGCTCTTTGAAAACAACCCTAAGGCTTAAATCATGCTTAGTTTTACTTTGTAAATGAAAATGAAAAGGGCACTTTTGCAGCTTAAATTTAAATGACAAAATAAGCTAGAATTTTAAAACTAATTGTAAACTTGTGAAATATGACCTAAAAGCTATTTATAATCTAAAAATCAAAAGCTAAATACTATTTTAACCTCCTGAAAATGAAGCTAGAAATTGTACTTATGCCTTTTTATGTATCTGATGCAGTTGACACACTTATGACCAAAACTTAAACTAGATAAAATGCAGGCCTAATAAGACTATTCTAACAAGCTTAAAACTCAAAATGAAAGACAAGAAAGATAATGACTATTGCTAGAAGAGATCTAAGCTAAGTTATGCAAAATACTTTGACAGATTTCTACAAATTTTAATCTAACTTATGAAAAACTAATTATTCCAATCCTAGCTTATGAATTTAGCTTAAACAAACCTAAATGAGAGTTTTAAAACCAAACACAAAAACCAAATTGCCAACAACGGTATTAACTTGGTGTGTTAAAAACTGTTGTGCCAAACACACCTTTAAAATCATTGAAATCTATTTAAACTTGAAAATTTAAAATCTAGTGAACAATTTTCAAAGATCAGATAACAAACAACTTATAAAAGACCTAATGAGCTTATACTAACAAACAATTAAGCCAGAAATACTAATCTACTACTTATTGCTAAAATTTTTTGTTTTCTTAATGATTTTTAAGACAAAATATGAAAAACTAGGATCTAAACTATAAAAGCTAAAAACAGATAGTTAAACATGAACAATAAGCATAATAAGATAGATAGAAGCACAATTAAGCAAATAATAAGCTAAAAATAAGCAAATGCAAGATTAGAGCTAAATTACTTGAAATTAAAAGAGAACTTACAAAAGCCTTAGCTAAACAAAGGCAATCAAGGCTCAATGAGCTGTCTACAAGCTCTAGCTTATCACAAGGATAAGCTAGTGAGGTCCCATAAGCTCTTCCATGATTAGCTTATCATCCAAATGTCCAAAATCCATTAAGCAAGGGTAATTTACTGATTTTAAGGATTTAAGTGAATTAGATGACTGAATTAAGCTCAATTTGAGCTTAGAGACTCAAAGAGCTAATAAGAGCTTATTAGAAGCTTATCAAACAATAACTAAACATTTGAGCTTATAAAGCTTATACCAGATATTGTAAAAATGCACTTTGAATTGTCATTAACTAATAAATATGTATGTACAATGTATTGAAAAAGAGATTACAATTACTGAATTTGAAAAGCTAAAGCTAAAGTTTAAAAACTAACATTCATAAGCTAAAAATTCTAGAAGCTAAAAAAAAACTAGATAAAAAGATGGTCTCGTGTATGAGTGAGTGAGGGTTATTTCTAGCCTGCCAAATATGCTTCTAGGTCTTCTAGCCTCTCTTGGATCATGTCCCTTCATTCCTTCAATCATTTGGTGCTCAATATCTGCCGTTGGATTAGATTTTGATCACACGGATTGCCAACGTGGCAATCCGTGTGTCAGAGGCCTTTGTGCTTCTTTTCCATACGTTTTAGTGCAAATTTCCTTTTCCCCGTGTGTTTTCTTCAATCCACGCGTGTCATTCCTTTTTGGAAATTGGCCAATGAGAGCGTTTGGTGATGTATAACTCTGCCAAGGTGGAGGGTTTCACTTGAATTGCATAGCCACGTAGTCAATTTTCATTTGCCCTTTGGTTTGAACCCGAGGTAAATCGAAGAAGACGGGTGAATAGTAATAACTAAAATTCCCGCGTTTTTTACTCTTTTATAAAAGGTTACGTTTAAATTCGTTGACCCGGGGTGAAAAGGATTGACTTTGGGCTTATTTATAAAAGGAATAGGCCACGGGATGTGTTTGGGCTCGGGCTTGGATTTGTTATAAGGGGTTAACGGGTGTTAACTCTTATAAACAAGAGTTAACACCGTTAGGGTTTCTCTTTTTTACAATTTGGTAAATATGAGGGACTGATTTGGTAATTTTGGATTTTGTCTTTTTGTGTTGACCATGTTTGACTGAAGGTTGACTTGAGTTGACCACTGTTGACTTTTGATAGCATTCTCCCGGCTCTTTGTGTGCTCTTCCGTTCCCGTGTCCGTGTTTGTCCGGTTTTAACCGTTTTCTTGAGATTTTTGCAATATCCGTCCTACACAATCACAAAGACAAAACAAGCAATATACAAGCATTTAAAGCACAATTTTGTCTTTTTAGGGCCATTTTTGATAAAAAAACGGATATGTGTTTTCACACATATCAGAATTCTACCCACAACATGGTCGCTTTCTTGAACAAATCAGAGGGAAGTGAAGATTTTCATCAGATAATTGATTTTGTCAATCTAAGTCATATCAAGTATGCCCTTACAGAAAATCTTACTATCTATACTTTTCTCATTAAACAGTTTTGGGAAACTGCCTCTACAAGCACCTTAGAGAATGAAGAAATGGAGATAACTGCTACCATTCATGGAAGAGTCAAGACTATAAGAAGGCCATATCAAGCTAGAAGATTCAGATGGTATTACCAATACTTCTCTCAACAACAACAAAAAGACACACACGGAAAAAACAAACGGGGGGTGCAACGGGCGGGGGGGGAACTGGAATGATGAGTAAAAGAGGAAGATTGGATAATACCAACTGAATCTTCTAGCTGAAATGCCTGCTTATAGTCTTGACCCCTCTACCATTAAATGGAGCAATTATCTCCATTTACTTCATTGCTCGCTAAGGTGCATGTAGAGGCAGTTGTCCCCCCTAAAACTGTTTAATGAGAAAAGTTATAGATAGAAGATTTTCTTTAAAGGGCATACTTTATATGATTAGATGACAAAATCAAAATTATCTGATTAAATCATTCCACTTCCCTCTGAATGTTCAAGAAAGCGATACCATGTTGTGGTAGTAAATCTGATATGTGTAGAAAACACATAAGCCTTTTGTTTTATCAAAAAATGGCCCTAAAAAGACAAAATTGTGCTTTAAAATGCTTATGTATTGCTTGTTTTGTCTTTGTGATTGTGTTAGGAACGAATATTGGTAAAATTCTCAAAAAACTGTCAAAAACTGGACAAACATGGACACGGGAACGGAAGAGCACACAAAGAGCCGGGAGAATGCTATCAAAAGTCAACAGTGGTCAACTCAAGTCAACCTTCAGTCAAACATGGTCAACACAAAAAGACAAAATCAAAAATTACCAAATCAGTCCCTCATATTTACCAAATTGTAAAAAAGAGAAACCCTAACGGTGTTAACTCTTGTTTATAAGAGTTAACACCCGTTAACCCCTTATAACAAATCCAAGCCCGAGCCCAAACACATCCCGTGGCCCATTCCTTTTATAAATAAGCCCAAAGTCAATCCCCCTTTTTTTTCACACCCCGGTCAACGATTTAAACGTAACCTTTTATAAAAGAGTAAAAAACGCGGGAATTTTTTAGTTATTACTATTTCACATACCTTCTTCTTTGATTTTACCACACGGGTTCAAACCAAAGGGCAAATGAAAATTTGACTATTGTGGCTATGCAAAAATTCAAGTGAAACCCCCACCTTGCAAGTTATACAATCACCAAACGCATCTCATTGGGCCAATTCCCAAAAGGGAAATGGACACGCGTGGTATTGAAGAAAAACACACGGGGAAAAGGAAATTTTGCACTAAAAAACGATGAAAAACAAGTACAAAGGCCCTCTGAGCACACGATTGCCACGTTGGCAATCCGTGTGATCAAAATCTAATCCAATGGTGAATATTAAGCACCAAATGGATTGAAGGATGAAGTGCCATGATCCCAAGAGAGGCTAGAATACCTAGAATGCATATTTGGCAGCTAGAAATAACCCACACTCACTCATAACGAGACCATCTTTTTATCTAGTTTATTTATTTTAGTTGTCTAGAATTTTTAGCTATATGAATGTTAGTATTATAAAACATAAAGCATTAGCTTATTCAAATACAGTAATTGTAAATCTCTTTTCAATACATTGTAATCCATTTACTAGTTAATGAATCCAAAGTTCATTTTTTACAAAATCTGATCAATAAGCTATCAATATGCTACATATTTTTAGTTTATTGTTTGATAAGCTTCTAATAAAGCTCTTATTAGCTCCTTTTGAGTCTCTAAGCTCAATTGAGCTTAATTTCAGTCATCAAAATCACATTAAAGTCCTTAAAAAACAGTAAATTAAACCTTGCTTAAATGTGATTATGACATTTGGATGATAAGCTAATCATGGAAGAGCTTATGGGACCTCACTAGCTTATCCTTGTGATAAGCTAGAGCTTGTAGACAAGCTCATTGAGCCTTGATTGCCTTTGTTTAGCTAAGGCTTTTGTAAGTTCTCTTTTAATTTCAAGTAATTTAGCTTCCAATCTTTGCATTTTCCTTATTTTTAGCTTATTATTTGCTTAATTGTGCTTCTATCTATCTTATTATGCTTATTGTTCATGTTTAACTATCTGTTTTTAGCTTTTATAGTTTAGATCCTAGTTTTTCATATTTTGTCTTAAAAATCATTAAGAAAACAAAAAAATTAGCAATAAGTAGTAGATTAGTATTTCTTTCTTCCTTAATTTGTTTGTTAGTAATAGAGCCTCATTAGGTCTTTATAAGTTGTTTGTTATCTGATCTTTGAAAATTGTTTCACTAGATTTTAAATTTTCAAGTTTAAATAGATTTCAATGATTTTAAAGGGGTGTTTGGCACAACAGTTTTAACCACAAGTTAATACCGTTGTTGGCCATTTGGTCTTTTGTGTTTGCTTTAAAACTCTCATTTAGGGTTTGTTTAAGCTAAATTCATAAGCTAGGATTGGGATAATTAGTTTTTCATAAGTTAGGTTAATATTAGTAGAAATATGTCAAGTTATTTGCATAACTTAGCTTAGATCTCTTCTAGCAATAGTCATTATCTTTCTTGTCTTTCATTTTGAGTTTTAAGCTTGTTAGAATAGTCTTATTAGGCCTGCTTTTTGTCTAGTTTAAGTTTTGGTCATAAGTGTGTCAACTGCATCAGATACATAAAAAGGCATAAGTACAATTTCTAGCTTCATTTTCAGTAGGTTAAAATAGTATTTAGCTTTTGATTTTCAGATTATAAATAGCTTTTAGGTCATAATATCACATTTACAATTAAGTTTTCTAAAATTCTAGCTTATTTGTCATTAAAAATTAAGCTGCAAAAGTGCCCTTTTTTCATTTTCATTTTCAAAGTAAAACTAAGCATGATTTAAGCCTTAGGACTGTTTTCAAAGAGCTTTTTCATTAAGCTATTTTGTTTCAAAATCATTTTTAAAAGTAGATTAGAGTAGCTATTAGTGTATATAAAGCTTTAATAACTAATCCACCCACAAGGATCCAAGAGCTTTACTAAAAATAAGCTCAAAAGATCCCTGTAGGACTGTTTGGTTATTAGGTTTTAATAACTAAGCTAATTTAGTTTTCTAAGCTTATTAACCTTCTTATATACAGTTCTATATAGCTCATTAGCTTAGGTTTAGCATATTATAGCTTATTTAGTCTTAACTTTAGCTTATTTTAGTCTACAACTAGCTTATTTAGTTTTCTATAAAAAACCAAAAAAGTAGCTAAGTAGTTTCTGTCAAATTACATAGCTAATTAACAAGCTTATTTTAGGTCTTTTCCATAAAAAGTTTCTTCTTTATAAAAATGCTTATTTTTCAGCTGTTCTACAACTTTGCATTTATACGTTTTATAAAAAAAGGGAAAGTGGAAATCAGGGGTGAGCAAGACTCGAACCCCCGACCTCAACACCCTCAACCCTTTTATAACACACACACACACCACTCATTACCACTGCGCTCTTGGGTCTTTTTCGTTATAACCATGCAACATTTATCTTTTATACAACGTTTTATACCACTAATAAGTTCATAAGCTGTTTTAGCTTTATTCCGTGGCTTTTTTCGATAAGCTGTGATATTCAAGGATTATATTTTTTTTTCCTAGATCTAATATAAAAGCTATTTTTATTTATTTTTTTCTAGAATTTTTTAGATATTTAGTATTTTTAGACAATTATTTTTATTAAAAAATTAAAAAAATCATAAAAAATAGAAAAATAAATCCCCCCCAAAAAAAAAATAAATCTTTTTTTAGAAAATTTCTATTTATCATAAAGTTTATAGGAAAAGAGTTTTGCTTTCTAGGGTCTAAATTTGCAAATTTCGTTTTTAAAGAACGAGATTGTTCCCGTTCACGATTTTTCGTATTTTAAAAAGCACATATCAAATCCGTTTTGTATTTGTATAATCTATTTTTCTTTAAACCATACTTTCTAGTCAATTAGAGTCCATTTAAAAAGAAATTTTGACATTTTAAGTTAATTTTTAGAAATTTAGGTGTTTGTCCTCCGTTTGTTGTTTTCCGTTTTGCGATTTTAGTTTAAAGTTTTATTTTTTCGTTATTTTTTTCGAGCTTAGTTGTTTATCCATTTGCTTATTTTAATATTGAGAGGTAGGTAATCAAATCAAATCTTCGTCTTCAATTCAAATCATTGTCCGAACATCAAACGTGGTTTCAATTTCACACAAATCGTTGGGGGATAACGACCCGGGTCCATACTTCCCGGTTTATATACGTATTATATATATATATATTTGTGAAGATTTTCCTTTTTACCTTTGTCCTCAAGGTAATTTGGTAATTTTCCATCATATTGTATATTTTATAATTATGTATATATAGATTCTACGAATTAATTTTTGGCGCCGTTGCCGGGTATAAGATTGCTTCAATCAATTTTTGGCGCCGCTGCCGGGGATTTGTGATTAAGATTCTTTCGTTTGAAGTTTGTCGATCGTGATTTGAAGAACCTTTCATGTTCGAAAGTTACGTTTTTTTTATAAAAAAAAGTAAAAAAAAATTTCTTTTCTTAGTATAATTATTATAAAAATATATATAAAAAAATCAAAAATATAAAAATTTTCCAAAAAAAATAAAAAAATTAATAAACAAAGTTGGTAAAAGAACACCAACAAATAATACCTTCATTTGAGGTATTATCCATTAATAAATTCCCAACTCAAATCAAAGATTTAAAAACTTGTCATTTGTGTCACTTGCGAAATACGGCTCACCTTAAAAAGTAAAATTTTTAAGAGCTACCGTGAAGTAAGTTTGATTATTTGGTTCAAGTTGTCTATCTCGTTATCCGTTAAAATAGATTGTTAAAAAAAATAAAAAAATACAAAAAAATTAGTATAAATTTTCTTTTTCTATTTTGTGCATGCGCACTCGTTCTCAAACCCGCAACTGTAACCGTCAACAACAAGCCCCAACGGTTGTTGTAGAACCATTTAATTTAGAAGAACCTTTTGATAATCATCCCCTAGTTCCAATGGCCGATAACCGGACTATGGCGGAATTGCTCCAAGCACCCACCGAGGGGTACGAGGATGCAATCGTAATTATCGAAATCAACACTAATTTTGAGTTAAAGCATGGTTTGATAAGCAGTTTTTCGGACATGATAAAGAGGATCCACATGCTCACATCCGTTATTTCAACAAAATCACCTCAACGATGAGATTCCCGGACGTCCCGAGCACGTCAATTAAGCTTATGCTTTTCCCATTTTCTCTCGAAGGTTCAGCCCGGATTTGGCTAGAAAAAGAACCTCCTCGATCAATTTTGACATGGGATGATCTTGTTTCAAAATTCATTAATCAATTCTTTCCTCCTTCAAAAACGACAAATCTTCGAAACGAAATCACGAGATTTCAACAAAGATTTGACGAATCGTTTTACGAGGCTTGGGATCGATTTAATGATCTTCTTCGAGCATGCCCACATCACGGATTTTCAGAATTACATCAACTAGATACGTTTTACAATGCCTTAAATGCTAATTATCAAGATTCGTTGAATTCCGCTGCGGGTGGAAAATTTTTGGATAAGATGCCTCGTGAATGATTGAAAATTATCGAGAGTAAATCTAAAGTTCATAATTCACGAAACAAGGCAGTCGTTGCCAAAGTGAGTTCGAATTCATCTACCTCCGGAATTTCACCCGATGTTGCTGCTCTTACAACCGAGGTTTCTAAACTTAAGAATATGATGAAGACTATGCTTATCGACAAGCAAAAAGCCCAGGCTCCCGTGCCCGTAAAAGCGGTCGAGCAGAGTTATGTAACTTGTGGAGGTGCTCATTCTTATAGAAATTGTCCTGCCACCGATGGCAATGTTTATCGAGACAACATTCAAGAGTACGTTTCATAAGCTGCTGCAACTAATTTCAATCGACGGTCATTTAGGTAATGATGATTTACTAGAGACCGATGAGATTTCATGTTCGGCTCGGATACGAGTTAGGGAAGTGTGGAGTGCACACTCATTGAGTTAATATGAAATCTATCAAGACAAAATTAGCAGGTTTACGCCGTAACACTTGTGGTTACGCCGTAATCACCTAGAGGGTAATGAGCAAATATCGTTTGGATTTGTTACGCCGTAACACCCTCATAGGTTTACGTCATAAGGTTATGAGGATGAGGTTACGCCGTAAACCTCTTAACAGTTGGTTGGTAAAACGGTTTTAACCAACTTTAACTTACACATAACTGTCATAATATCTGTTATAAAAACAGGAACAATTGGTCTCAAAACTAAGAACGAAAATACATACAATTCCTCTAATCTTCTTGCTTTGTGATTTTGTGCCTAGAACACAAAGTGTTTCTCTTCTTGAATTATCCTGATAGAGATTCCATGCAACTCAGGCATATATAGGGTCGAAATACTTTACACGAAAAGTAAACTTTTACACGATTCAAGCAAGATATCCAGGATTATCACATCATCACACACATGCTAGTTTCTAACAAACGTATAAATTACTTTGTTTGTGATAATCATGGTTGGTGAATCGTAAAAGATGTGTGAATCTGTCAAACATGATACTGAAATATAGTACAGACAATATTAGAGCGCATTTGGTACTTTAATGGAGATTTTGCAATCTGGAAACGATTTCTATTTTGGTGGAAGGGAAGTTTGAAGTTTGAAACTAGATATGGGGATAAAATAAAATTTTGAATTGGCATGGTGGTAAGCATTAACCAATGCAAAAAGTGGAATGGATCTGGTCCAATCACATTTACGGTACATGATCTCTAATACTTCATAATAATATTTATTAAGTATTTATGATGCAATATGAATTGGCATGACACGTGTTTTCATTTAGCATGTGATCTACTATGGGATTCATTTAAGTGTGTATGATAAAATCATATGTCCTGTACTTATTTAGTCAAGTTATATAGTCACTGAAATGTTTATATACATATATAAGACTTGTGTCTATATTGATTAATCTATGTTTTAACATGGTCAACTTTTGTGTTAAATTGCATCACTATAACCGTTATACAAGATCGAATGATACTATTTTATGATTTTGGTAGATAAGTTTTTATGCATAAACGTGAAAATAAAGGGATTGTAATTACACAATCTCATTACATTGAGAAAATACTCAAGAAGTTTAATTGTGAAGATTGTTCTTCGGTGAGTACTCCAATAGATCTGGTAGAAAAGCTTAAGCCAAATACAGGTAAACATGTGGATCAGCTTGAATACTCATGAGCTATTGGCTGCTTGATGTATGCTATAACAAGTACTAGACCTGATATTGCATATGCTGTTAGCAAGATGAGTAGGTTTATAAGTAATCCTAGTAGACAG
>BQNB010121925.1:0-20373 GCA_026074375.1 Tanacetum coccineum
TGTTTAACCTATTAAACATATATTCTAAGGTTGTATGTTCTTTCTAAAATACTCATAAGAAAATTTATTTCAAGCTAAGGGATAAGATCTTGCTTAGATGCAAATTGTTTCCAATATGTTTAAGAACATATTTGATTTAAGAAGAATAAAACAAAGTGCTCTCACTAGCTTTTAAATGTACTCTTAAGCTATCTTAGTTACAACTAAACATCAAATCAAAAACAAGTGATTGATTTGACAATTAAACTTAAGATTCAGCTCTTAGATGCATGCTTTGATCTATACTTGGATTTTTGCATTTTGCATACTTTGTAAAGATTATTTTAGATTCATAAACCTATTTTGATTACTCACCGTCTTTGCAATGTAATCATTTAATAAAGAGTTTTAATATCCATTTTTATATCTTATATTTATGAAAACACGTATGACAATTCAATTATCTTTACATATTTAATGCTCGTAAATGAAGAAGTTTTAATCATAGTCAATTTCTTGAATATGTGTAAAAACTCACGTCATCAGTCGTGCAGTAAATGTGTATACAATTATGTCCTTTAATTAAACCTCATAATCTAACCAATTGGTGAAAGATCAATCAAATTCCTAAAAATGATTATCTTTATGAACATCATCTTAACATTCATAGTTTTAAGTCATTCATCATATTCAAGATCTGATAATGCATCTTTTATGGTTAGCAGGTTCACCATGATCATCTAAATCATATTCCTCAGCATTGATATATAAACATATCATCCATGTGCTTGAGGTATCCTTACGGATTTATGAATGTAAGTTACATTATTTTAAGGTTTAACATTTACATGTTCATCCTTAGTATGACTTTGCTAGTGCATTCATAGGTTGCGTATTTTGTTATTGTACTTTTATCAGATTTACATATGCACTTGCTTTTTGTATAAAGAGATTATTCTCCAAATACAAAGCATTTATAGAGTAACAATAAATTTTTCTCATTTAGGACATATAAAAGACATTGACAGTTCAAGATCCAAGAGATTTTAACAAATTCAGAATTTTTTAACAGGATTCATCCTATCTCATTACTAGAATAATGTCTTAATTACCTTCTATGTCGGAGTCATATTGAGTATATACATGACATAGTCAACTTTCTAACCATGATAGCTTTAGGAGGTAAAGCAGTTTAAGTCATCAATAATCAAACACTATCAATAGAGTTTGATTTTCCTTGTAGGACATACCATGAAATTGTGATATTCCATAAGGATCAAAATTGTGACATAATTCCACAATTCATTAAATGAACTTATACTCTTTGATTCACATATTTGTCAATTAGGTCAAGCCAAATTGCATCAATAATATCTAAGCCATTGCATGCTATATTATAAGTCTTTGATCAAGTCAACGGCATTATGTGTATGTCTGACAAGAAGACATAAACATTCAATTATTACTATTCGTTATAAGTATTTTGATCATGTAAATGACTTCATGTAAATGTCTTAACAAGAAAACATAACAAGTTAACGTCATACTTTATGTTATAAGCCTTTTAACAAGTAAAGGACTTAATGTACATATCTTAACAAGAAGACATAACATTTCTTAAACTAAAGTAAACATGAGCATCGACTCTTGGCCTCGATAGTAATTTCAAGTTAATTTCAAACTTCATGTGTATGACTTTCCAAGAAAACATAATCATGTAGCTTACCATTTTATCTTGACATGTGTTCTTAATAGGGCAACATATATTTTATGTGTAGTAGTCCTAGTAGAATCTTACTTTTCTTTACAGTCAAGAAAAACCATTAGTCAAATTTTTCTGAGTTGTTCCTTGCATACAATCAGGATTTGTCCTACTTGTGCAGGGCACAACCTCATGCATAAAACAACACTACACTAGTTTGTTTGTATCAACAATATGGCAGTGTCACAGATATAATATGAATTAAGCCAATCTCATGGATTACAACTAGAATGCTAGTTCTTGATCACGATCGAATAAACAAAACCCTCATAATTGCTTATAAAGATTTCGACAACCATAAACCCTAAAAGGGTTATGGATTTTGGTTCAAAGGTTTTTAGGGGATGATAAACTACACCCAACTTGTATCTAAGTGTATTGTATATATAGGGTATCCACAAGGGTTTCTTGAATGCAATACAATAGCTTAGAGACCAATTTATGCTATATTTCCTTTTTCTTAATACTTTGGCTGCCCCTTATAAATAATTATAGTCCATACATTGATTTTTGGACTTAACTATTTAATATGTACAATACAAATTAATTAAATAGTCTTTCGTTAATTATTCGTCAAACGAACTAACTAACGATCATTAACCGTTTTCGTGAAATATAACTAATATAATTATTATACTTGCTATAAATATATTACTGGTTGTATCTCGATGTATAAGTGTATGACCTCATAAAATCACGTATCTTTGGCCGTATAAATATCGATATTTAATGAACACTTCACAATTGGAACTAATCACACCATGTTGATATGTTGCGCACAACTGTAATCACCTCATAGAAACTAACCGGTGAAATCACCCTTCAAAATTCCTCGGATTCAAATAGACCAAAGTGTATATAGTTTTAAGGGGAGAGAGAGGAAGAGAAGGGAGAGAGAGATAAAGAGAGAGATAGAGAGAAATAGATGGGGGATGGAGGGAGGGAGAGGGAAGAAGTGAGGGAGATGAAGAGAGGGGGAGAAGGAGAGAGAATGGGAGAGAGAGAGAGAGAGAGAGAGAGAGAGAGAGAGAGAGAGGAAGGGGAGGAGAGGGAGAGAGAGAGAGTGGAGAGAGAGAGAGAGAGAGGAAAGGAGGGAGATAGAGAGAGGGAGAGGAAGAGGGATAAAGGAAACTAGTACAAATCTAGGATTTCGTCACACATGTTGTTTTTTGAACGGCCACACAGTCAGATATTTATGTGACTAAATGTACCAGAATAAAATAAACAGCCACACTTGAACTTATTTTGTGTGACCATTTTCCGGAATTTCATTGTCACACATATTTAAATATTTAGTGACTAGTAGGTAACTTTGTAATTTTTTTGTTCATTAATTTAGTCCACTAATCATTTGGGACGTATGACAGATACAAAACAGTTTGAAACATTAGTCACAACTTTATATAAACAACATATGAGGACAAATATATGTTCCACACATTAAACATGTGACCAAAATCCATATATGGTCACATGAAGTAATTGTGTATGTGGCTAAATCATATAGTCAAGTTTGTCACACATTATTTAAAAGTGACTGCTATTTTTTGCTGAATATTTAGCCACATATGAATTTGAAATGTGTGACAACCGAAAAGTAAGTTTGAAGCATTAGTCACGATATACATTTAAAAGTGACAAATATATGTCACACACTTGAACACTTGGTCGCCTCTACTTGCCTCTATTTTTCACCAAAAAATTAAACCTTTTGATAATCACTCAAAAAAATTGATTTCCCTTCTAAAATTTAACAAGCCGTATGAATTATCCCTCCATCTTTTCTAAAAAAATTGAAACTTTTTCCCAAAATTTCATACCCCCACTCAAGATCCCCGCCCTCTTTTTCCCAAATCAAAACCCATCGTCTTCATTCCAGATTTCAAACATGGAGCCGATTTACAGACACTCACAAACACTCGATTTCAAACCAGTTTCAAGTGACCGGTAGGTACTCATTACTACAAATCATTTGTTAATGTAATCTTTATCTATATAAAGATCCAGTACAAAGAATTGAATTGTGAGTATTTATGACTCAATCTGTATGACTTGCCTGTTATCCAATATTTCACATCCAAAACCATTCAATATTCCACATCCAAAACCATCAAAGCTGTATGACTTGCCTGTTATCCAATATTTCACATCCAACACCATAAGATCAAAGATTGAATATCTTTGCCTGTCATTCAATATTAATTCAATCATGAATTTTTGATTGTGAGGTAGGCACTAACCCTAATTTTCATCCAATATAGTCTTAATTTTTATTAATTTTGAGTATTTTGTTGGACTAAAGCATATCAGGTTTGTTGTCGGTGACGCCCAATCTATTTGGTAGAAACTAGAAGATGAATGTTGTTTTAGCGGGTATCCAACAGGTACAACTCTACTAGACATCACATATTTGGTTTTGATGTCTATACGAATTCCAAACTGATGTTTTTTTATTTTAGTTTTTTCATTTATATTCAAACTTAAGCTTATGGCTTATGAACCATAAGTCAAAAACCACATGAACCATTTGCATCAGTTGCATTCCTTACTGAACTTTTTTATAGCAACCATTTTCACACACTTACTTTTATATAGCAAGCTTATGGCTTATGTGGTTTTCGGCTTATGGTTCATAAGATCACTTTTTGTGGCTTATTTTGAAACTTTTTGGCTTATATAAACACATATATCAATACACTGATGCAGAATCCAGAATCCAAAACGGGTGGGTTTGTGGGCTCAAATGAGTGTGGGTTTTAGGATTCGAAATGGGCCGGTTTGGGAGCCAAAATGGGGGCATTTGGATGCTGAAATGGGACTTAAACGGGTGCGTTTGGTGGCTAAAGGGGAGGCTAAAATGCGTGGGTTTGGGTGATGAAACAAAGGCTGGAATCGGTGCGTTTGGGTGCTGAAATGGTGGCCGATGAAACGTATGGTTTTAGGGGCTGGAATTGGTGAGTTTGGAGGTTGAAATCCGGGTGTTCAGGAGCTAAAACGGGGTTAAAACAAGGGCTGAAAGTGTGGTTACCAATGGTGAGGACTCTGATGTTTTTGAAACATACTCACAGCTCTATGTACGAAATGTGAGGCTACGGTCTCTCAGCCTATGTACAATAAGGCTGTAAGCTCCATGGTTGTTCACACTGAAGGTATTCATTTGTTTTTACATTATGTAACTACATCCTTATTGTCTCCTTTTGATGTTTACTTTTTCATTCTTTCATTATGTTTGGCCACGGGTATGCTAACTGAAGGTCCTAACAGAAAATTTTTTGTAAGCTTAAGCTATGTACTTCATATTTAAGGAATAGCCAATTGGTGATTATGAAAAATATTGCTAACCAAATATGAAAGTAACTATGTACGGTGTAACCGTTGTTTTTAGGCTATTAGCCTACCAAAATTCAGATAACGTTTTATGATTATCAAAATTTCTTTTAGTTTTATGTGGACTTGCTTAACCTGAGTTGAGAATGTAAATTGATTGAATATATCCGGAATGTAAACTATAACAGGGGTTGTGTGATGTAGGTTGGAGCCTGTGGTATCTGATTATATGGAATTAGAACTACGACGCGTGGTTAGGAAAAAATTAATGTGGTTTGCGAATGGTGGTAATTTGTAAGTTGTTTACATTACGTATGGATACCCCCGCAAGAAATTATAAGTAGATATTGACTCATTTTCATATTAGAGAAGCTTAAGGACAATCAAGTCACAACTCGGATTTTGTACGCATGCTAAATCGAAAAAAGTGTCAGAAACTGTTGAATAGTCCAATAGTTAGCTGTCATGAGCCGTCAAATAATCAGCTGTCATGAGCTGTGGTTCTGCTCATGACCATGGATTCAAGCTGAGATTCAGACTCTAGGTAGAATCCTATTAGAGTACATATTATATTTTTGAGAATGGTGATTTATAAGGTTTGACAGGGTGGTATTGAGGCAGCGGCTCATGGTGGCCGACGGGGTGGTATAAAGGATATTGATTTGATTTGATTGATTGCTTGATTATAATTGATAATAGCCAACCTATATATAGGATACAAAGGAACCTTCTAGACTATGGGCTCGGGCCAATGGGCCTACTACACAAAATATACAATATAATATGTACTATAATACGCCCCCGCAGTTGGAGCAGGAGATTTGCGGACGCTCAAACTGGATCTAAAATCAACAAACAACGGGTATGGGAGTCCTTTTGTGAAGATATCTGCGTACTAAAATTGAGAAGGGACATGAAGAACTCGAACATGACCTGCTGCTACTTTGTCACGAACAAAATGAATGTCAATCTCTATATGTTTGGTGCGCTGATGTTGTACAGTGTTTGCAGACATGTATACAGCACTGACATTATCACAGTAGACCAAGGTCGCTGTGAAAAGTAGGGTATGAAGCTCACGAAGGAGGTTGCAAATCCAAGATGTCTCAGCTACATCCATACGCAACTCCGCGGTAACAGCCTTCATGCACTAGAACGAGACAACTTGTACTGCCGTTTGGATGACCACTTCAGGAGGTTTCACCAAGAAAATAACCGTATCCAGAAGATAGATCGGCGTAGTACCGGCACCTTGCCCAAATCAGCATCAAGAAAGCAATAAGATGGTGATTGTGTAGACCGGAAATAGCTGTAATCCAAGATCAATGGTTCCTCGAAGAATAACACAGAACATGTTCATAGCATTAAGGTGTGGCTCTGCGAGGATCTTCATGTAAAAGACTAACTTTGAACTGCATATGACAAATCAGGCCGGTAAAAGTAGGCACTGAAGGTGATCTCGGCAAGACTGCTATATAAAGTAGGCTCAGTAACTGGTGATACCTTCAGTCCAACTTCTTCTCGGTGTCAATTAGGGTCCACAAGGATAACAATTTAAGCATTTGTGCTTGCTCAAGAATCTCGGTAGCATATTTTGAAAATAGTTGAGTGGGCCAAGGTCTGTCATAGCAAACTTCGCATGTAGTAAAGAGATGATACGTTGCAGGAGTGAAGTAGAAGAAGCTGTAAAAATGATATCATCCACGTATAGTAGTAAGTAAGCTGTGTCTGGCCCTTTGTGAAAGATGAAAATAGATGAGTCAGTTTTGCTGTGATAGAAACCGGCTCGAATAACATAGCTAGAAAATTGTTGAAACCAAGCTCGGGGGTCTGCTTAAGGCCATAAAGCGACTTTTGCAGAAGGCAAACATAATCAGAATGAGCTGAATCTGTAAATCCTGGTGGCTGATGCATGTAAACATGTCTCTTTAAGATGGCGTGAAGAAATGCATTCTTCACGTCTAACTAGATAGGCCAACGTCGAAACAGCAAGGCTAAGAACCACTCCGAGGTTAGCAGGTTTGACAACAGGGCAAAAAATGTCTCAACGCCAGTCGATGCTTGTTGTTGACTATGACGACAACAATTTGCAACTAGTGAGCTTTGTACCAAATTAAGACCCGTCCGCATTATATTCTGTTTGTATAACCACTAGAGCGGACAATGTGTACATTGGTGGGCCGAGGACAAGTACCCAAGTGTCTATTGTCACTGAGCATATTATATTCGTCACATAAGCTTGTTACCAGTTAGGATCTCGAATGGCATGGAAAGGAGACTTGGGTAAATGTGAGAGGTAGAATCATGTAAGTTGTATTAGGGTTAGCATTCACAATCCCGACTTTAGAGCTTGTGACCATAGGGTTTTAGGCAGGTGGGTGGTGGTGGTGTTGGTTTGGGGTGGTTGTGGCGTCGGTGTTGTTTGGGTGATGGTTTGATAGAGGATTTGGAGGTGTTGATTGTGTGAGTTTGTTTGTGGATTTGTATGTGGGGTTATTTGTGGTGGTGTTTGTTTGAGGAGAAGTAGGGTGTGGTAAGTAGTGAAGTGCAATGGGGGAGGGGGTTTTTCGAGATAATCACAAGAATTGTAAGAGGGTGGGTTTAGTTGGAGTTCAAGTGAGCCGAAGGGAAAGACAGTTTAGTCAAATGTGACAACGAGAAATGATGATTTTCATAGTGTTAGTCAAGGCACGATATCCGCGATGATTATCAGGTACCCGATAAAGAAAGACGGTGTGGGTACATGGGGGGGGGGCAAAGTTGGTGAGGTGAAAGGTGGAAAGGATAACAAGGCATCCACGAGAAAGGTGATTGTAAGAGGTTGTTGTTTAAATAATTATTGTGTAAGGGATGTTCATTGTTGATAGAGAATGAGGGAGGATAATAAGTAAGTAAGATGGCAGTGAGTAGTGTGCATTCCCGACGCCCCATTCTCGGGAAGACAGCTTGAAAGAAGGGAGGGAAGAGAACGTACAACGTTATTGATAGTACAACATGCGTTCAATTTATGCCATTTTGTAGCGATTAACGTGGCATGAGAAACGAAACCTAATTCCAATATGGCAAATTAATTTATGGAGAGTGGTTTTGTTGTCAAATTCTCCACCATGATCACATTGAAAAGCTTTGATTTCACGGTTGAATTGGGTTTTTACAATCATGAAAGTGGTAGAAGTTTAGATTGTGTCATCAGATTTCTATGAAAGTGGGTATACCCACAAACAATGTGAAAAGTGGACTAAGAAAAAAGTGACAAATTATTTATATCCACTCATGCTAGAGACAGGAGATGTCCAAAGGTCTGAGTGAATAATGTCAAAGGGAGATGTGACAATAGAGGTAGATCGTTGAAAGGGAAGTTTTGTTTGATCCCAAACGGTATGAACGACACAAGCGTTGATGTTATTGTTTATTATAAGACACAAGGCCACGTGATGTCAGGGTTTGTCATTACAATATAACGGGGTGACCAAGACGTTTATACCAAGGAATGATTATTAGTAAAAGGTCAAAGGCTGAAGGCGGCACATGTAAGTGTAGATCTCCTATTTTTTTTTGCTGTCACAACGAAGGAGGGTTTGGCGGTATGATAACTCCGTAACATTGAAACCAAAGGGATCAAATCAATGGAGCATTTATTATCAGTTGGTAATTACGTTACAGAAACAAGGTTCTTAATTATATTAGGTTACAAGAATCATTTTTTACGGTGGAGTGGGCGATTGGATTAGGGATTTGTAGATGTCCTAGAGCGATGACAGTATAAATGATTCCATTTCCGACAAATAACTGAATGAAGAATTACGATAAGAGAAGTGTTTGAAGGTTAACCGGTGTGAGAGAAAGGTGAGAGTTTGATCCCGGTATCCATATACCATTGCTGATCAGAGAAGTCCCCCATAAGAGTTTTTTTATAAGAATAGAACAATGCCGATAACATACCACTTACGATGAAACAGTGCCGACGATGAAACAGTATCGATGAACAGTACCCGTCGATGAACAGTGCCCGCCGATGAACAGTATCGATGAATAGTGCCCGTCGATAAACAATATATATTTTTTATTTATTTATTTATTTATTTTTTTGATGGGAGGGAGAGGTGAGGAGCGTGTTATGAGAGAAAAAAAGGAGAGGATTACGGGAAGAATGATATTAGGCTCTGATTACCATAAATGATATTTATTTGCTTTGATTTATTGCGTGATTACAATTGATAATAGCCAACCTATATATAGGATACAAAGGAACCTTCTAGACTATGGGTTCGGGCCAATGGGACGACTACACAAAATATACAATATAATATGTACTCTAATAAATCCGACATAGGCATATTGTGAGGTTATTGGGTTTTTGCTCAAACCATCAAACTAACCTTTTGGTTTACAAGTACATACCTAAGGGCAGTTTAGGAAAGATGCTTCGTGGTAAGAAAGGCGGGTCATTTGCATTGGGACACAAGGTATAAGATCGCGTTGGAAGCTGCAAAGGGTCTTTGTTATCTCCATCATCATTGGTCGCCGCTGATCCTTCATCGTGATGTTAAATCCAACAAAATTCTTTTGGATTCTAATTTTGAAGCTCATGTGGCTGATTTTGGGCTTGCAAAGTTTATGTATTTTAGGATACATGTCTGGCATTGTCGGTTCTTATAGATACATCGCACCAGGTATGCCTTATAATTTATGATCATAATTCATACGTTATGAATATGTTTCACTTTTTTTATAAATATTACATTTAATTTATATTATGTTGTTTGTAGAATCTACGTATACGCTAAAGGTTGATGAAAAGAGTGATGTGTATGCTTAATGCGTAGACAAGTGGAAGTGCTGATACTGCACACTTTAGTATATTTTCTGTTTTTTTCATTACATTTGTTTATCTGAGATATCTACTCCTATACATTTGTGTTAACTGTTTTCCACATGTTGTAGTTGGTAGCAACCGTTTGAATGCTGACGTGGGTGGTTCTTGTAGCCCAACTCATACCATGCGGTTGCTTAATTTTTCGTGCGTTAAGGGCAAAAGGAATTGAGATGATATGTTGGATCAAACTGTAGAAGATGTTACGGTTCTGGCTTAACATACTCCCACAAATGGGAATACAACATGTGAAGAAGCTCTAAAGGACGAAAGGACATATAAGTGCAAGGATAACACGGATTCACCAGATTAATGGATCTATTAATGTAAGATGTTAGATGTGCTACTATGATTTTTTGCGCTCTTTCCGTGGTCTGATTATGCAATTTTTTTGCAGCTTCGAGGACTGGCGCATTCTATATATGAAGTTGTGAAACCAAGATGCATATGCTGGCTATGGTTTTTGAAGTTTATGGGCCATTCAGTTGGTAACTCTCATTCACAGTTCACAACTTTGTGCTCAAGGGTTTGTTTTTTCCCTTAAACTATTATATATTTTAAAATAGATGTTAAACATAAAAGTTCAGGCAGTGTCTAATGTTGTGATTCAGAAAGTGGATGAAGTGCCTGTCAAACCTTTTGGTGCCATCTATAAATAGTAATTATAAATTATAATCAAGTACACTTTACGTTAAGTTGCATACATTTGGATTATAATTTGTGAAGTTAAAACAGCTATTAATAGAAAAACTCATAAAGTTGCTTACTATAAAGGGAGGTTAAAATACAGCTTATGCATTTTGGGAAGCCAGTTTCTAATGTATGTCATTAAAACACCCATTTCAACCCAATAAGAACATAATAAACATTTAATTAACTTGGGATGTTTTACTAAACTTCTGTAAAATAGCTTATGCATTATAAAATAGAGTTTTTTTATTGTTTCTGCTACATGTAATGCAGGTCAAGAACCTGGATTCTCATAGGAGGGGTCTAATTGCTCTTTGAGATAGATTGGACACAATGTAAGCCACTGTACGTATTATCCTTTTGTTATTTCCACATTAAGCTTTATTGTACTTTTGCGAATCTGCGTGTTTCCCAAAATGAATTTAAAGGTAAAAATGAGTGGTTTTTGTTGAATAAGCGGACCCGCCATCTGAGTCGAGATGAGGCTTGATACGAGCTCAACTAGAAGTTAATACTGCTGCTAGTTAATACTGCTACTTGTTATTAGTTAGTACTGCCAGGCTCAATTAGTACTGCTAGTATAGTTAATACTGTTTGCAAACAAAGCAATTTCCCGCCAAAGACTCCAACTTCCCAATCCTTCCTCCTCAGCCTATAAATACCCCTGTTCGAGTTAATAATGTGCTGCTGGTTCTTTGTTAATACTGCTGGTTCTTTGTTAATACTGCTATTGGGATTAAGAGAAATTAATGCTGCTTATATATTAGTGCTGCTGGTTCTTTGTTAATACTGCTATTGGTTCTTTGTTAATACTTCTTATATATATGTTAATATTGTTCGAGTATATTAGTGCTGTTAATATTATGGCTGTTGGATCTTTATTAATACTGCTATTTGTTCTTATATATTTAATACTGCATAATATATGTATAATACTGATCGAGTATATAGTGTTGTCTTAAAGAAGTTTGTGCAATTGCATACCTTTGATTTTATTTTTAAGGTATGCGTGTATTTTTGGTAAGTACATAGTGTTGAGGTTGTAGGCATGGTGCTGGTGATCTTGATACTGTTGAGGATGACGAGCTTCGCTGACAGAAGTGAGGACATTACAGCTTGGCATCTTTTTTAGAAACAAAACACAATACAACATGTGAGCAAGACAAGCGGGAAGATGGTCCCGATGTCCTCCTAGTCCGAACACATTCTCTCGAATGAGTTCTTCCCATTGCTTCATGTCGGGGCTTAATTCTTTGGTGAGAATTTGATTTGGATTGAGAGAGACCGTTTGACTTTTAATGGTACGGTCTACCATGACACGTTCCAATTCAAGAAGTCGACGAATGTCATCGGGAGTCGGAAGATCGGTGCAATATGGTCCCTCGGTTTCTCGAGAATACTCAAGAGATGCAAGGTCCCACTCGTTTGTAAAAACGGCTTGACCATTGTATGGAATTTTGAGGATTTGACCGAATTGAGCCAGAGTAAGAGTTATGAATTCGTGTTGAATCATAAAAGAGATGACAAGATAGCCATATTCATCGGTTTGTACTGTGACTTGACTATAGAAGTCTAGAATGAATCTTGGAACAATCGGTTCGTTGATTGAAAGAGACAATTGAAGCGAATGTTAGTAAAGAGACGCTCGATGTTGTTGGATTTATAGTAGGCTTTATCAACAACACGACCTTCGTGAATGTTGCGGTTTTTAATAAGTTTGTAGAATTGGGCAATGGTAGGGGAGATGTCAGGAATTTTGGATACTTTTGGTATGTAGGATTTGGTGAGAGATATATCGGTTGTAATAGCTTTCGGCATTTTCTCACCTAAACAAGTTAGGAGTGTCCATGGTCCTAGAACCGGACCGAACCGTCCCGGAACCGCAAGAACCAAGAACCGAAAATTAGGAAAATGTGGAACCAAGAACCGTCCCAAGTTCTTCGGTTCGGTTCCGGGACGGTTCCGGTTCCGATATGGGAATTTTCGGTAATTCCCGACAAGAACCATTGTGTTTAAAACAATCATTTTTTTATTTTTGAATCATTTATAACAGACATACTATAACAATACAAACACACACAAAAGAATCTTTAACAATGCAAATCGTTCTAATAATTCAATAGTTAAAAATAATTTAAACAAGAACACAAAATATAAAAAATATAAGTTTATAATTGTTCAAAAGTATCAAGAATATGCATTTGTGTTTCAAACTTTAAATTTTTTACATAATGAGTAGTGTTTTATTTTTTATTTTCTTAAAAGGCTACATGCTTTACATAATGTCACAAACAAACCCTATAAAAATTCATATTTTTCAAAAGAATGGTTCTTTTCGCGAAAGAACCGGAACCGGCCGGTTCCGTCCTGAACCGTCCCAGGAACCAAAAATTTAGAATTTTAGGAACCAAGAACCGGACCATGGTTCTAGTATATGGTTCGGTTCCGGGACGGTTCCGGTACGGTTCCTCGGTTCTTATGGTTCCTCGGTTCTTTTGGACACCCCTAAAACAAGTTATCCACAACATAAAATGTTACAAAAAAAATATAATAAGTAAAATAAAATTTTGAAAAATAACAAATGTGGGACAATGATTACTTCGACTCTAAAAATAAAAACCTAAGAAGTGATCCATATGTTCCTTAATTTATTTTTTGACTTAATCTAGGATTTCGAAGAATATATATATGAGTTATATATTTCAACATCAAGATAATGACCCAAACACTCTCTTATTAATATAAAATTTGTTTAAGCTTGTCGAAAACTATACGTTAAGTATATATTTTGTTGACAAGTATAAGTTTATTATTTTTGACTTTGACAAAGGTTAAATAGTGTTTGTTTTGACTCAAAAACATGTTTTAAAATGTTAAACCAAACGCCCCTTTATTTTATACCTTTCATAAAATGTATCAATATATATATATATATGAATTATATATTTTGATGACTTATACAAGTTAGTTAAGTGTTTATACGAGTGACAAGACTATAGTGATGGTCATTTTGATTCTAAAAATTGATCCTAAGAAACGAACCAAACACTCCTTTATTTTTATAAAATATTACTCATTGATTTGAAAAATATATACATATGTTTAGATAATCAATACTTGATTATTTTTAACATGTTTTGGCATTAATCGACAATGTGTAAGTTTAGAAATGCATATATGCGAAAGTTCGGTCGTATGTTCATAAGCATACATGTTCTTAAAATTTTCGACTCAATAAGTGTTTTGATTCAATCCTATCAAGGTTGTAGTGTTCCTATGACTACGGGTATCATTGTAGTTATGGAATTCCTAGACCAAAATAAAAAGTATGAAAATAATGAAGAACACCCAATTTTGATTAAGAGCAAAATTGGATGAAATCAAATGAAAAGAATGATGGAAAACTTACAATAGATGTTGTTGATTGTCTTGTTAGTGAAAGCCCTTTGCGAATTTTGGTTAATTAGGCGATTTGAAGATTGGTTTTTGAAGGTTTTTGGCTATGGTGTTCGTTCACAGTGGGTAGGAGAAGAAGGAATGAAAAAATGATGTATTTGGCATAAAGATTTGTCTGTAAGGGGGTGTTTGTTTTTCTAGATAGGCGTCCCCCTTAATTAGTTAAGGGGGTCGCCCACTTTACACTGTCGGTCCCCTTAATTTTAAGGGGGCCACCCTTTGGAAAAAAAAATATAGGTCCAGCCCTAGATAGATCTTTACGCCTGTTGAGGTTGTAGAGCACTTATGTAATCACAAGCAACTCTAAGAGAGACTCTAACAAATGAAACTATTGTTTATGAGGAATATAAACAATAGAGTTAAAGAATTACTAAAAACAATGATCCTCTATGGATCTTTTCTATTAATAACAAACGTGTTTCTAATGAATTCAATTAGTTACCTTCATCCAAGCAGCCGAGTTTGCTTAAATACCTATGAAACCCTAACTAAAAGGTAAAGTGATAAGGGTTATCACTTCCTAGGATATCTCATGCATATCCCTATCACTAACTAACTTCACTAACAACCCGGAGTAAGCCTAATACTACCAGGACTAATATTGTGATACCAGCAGGAATAACTTTTGTACTGCCAGTACTAACTATACTACTATCCTTACCAGTAGGAACTACATACCTACCAGCAAGAACTTTTACTCTACCAGTAGGAACTACATACCTACTAGTAGTAACTATCTATTACAAAATTCCTAACATGTACTCCACTCAATTCCTCAGGCAATCTCAACCGATACGCTACAGGACTGATTCTTTCAAGAATCTCAAATGGCCCTACATACCTCGGTGCTAACTTACCCTTTTTCCCAAAGCGAATTACACCTTTCTAAGGCGACACTTTTAGCATAACCCGTTCTCCTACCTCAAACTCTAACGGTTTGCGCCTATTATCAGCACAGCTCTTTTGATGGTCTCTCGCCGCTTTGAGCTTCTCTTTTATCAACACCACTTTATCAGTCGTCTCTTGAACCAACTCAGGTCCAATCAAACTACTTTCTCCAATCTCAGCCCATAGAACAGGCGACCTACACTTCCTTCCATACAATGCTTCAAACGGAGCACACCGAATGCTCAATTGATAACTACCACCAAAAATCCGATGACCTAGATGCATCTAGATGAGACACAATCTTACGCGTACCAAGCCCATACATTTATAATCTCTAAAGTCTAAATCATATGTTCACTTTGTCCATCCGCTTGAGGATGCTAAGCAGTACTCAAATCTAATCGCGTCACTAACACTTTCTGCAGCGTCTGCCAAAACCACGAGGTAAATCATCCATCTAAATCTGAGTTGATCGTCACCAGAATTCCATTCCTTGCTATTATCTCATCAATATAAATCCTTGCCAACTTCACATCTTGAAATCTCTTGTATAGCTAGGAAATGAGCTACTTGGTCAGTCTAACGACATCACCCAGAATCACATCAACTCCGCTACTTTGATCGTGGAATATTTAGTGAATGTAAATTCATGGTGGTTCTATCTCATTTTTACTCAAGTATCACAGGCTATTGCAGTAAGCCAAAAGTCTTTGACATCACAGCTTTCACCTCTTAAACAAATCCAATAATTGCTAACATAGGTAACTATATATTTTCTACACGTGGCTACCAATACATGTCTCCAAGGTTATAGTACGTCTTATCCGCTCCCGGATGTACCAAGTACCTTGATGCATGACTCAACCGTAATTTTAAACTACCGTCCTCATCATTCCCTACTAACAGAACCCAAAGACGATCCCTAAAATACTAAACACTCGACTCCTTTTCTTATCCATCTGGAATGAACTAAACATTAGTAATTCTGCGGGTACGTTCTCTTAGCTTGAACGCCTCACATTGGGCGTCATTATCATTCCACTACCCATACTGAATAGTCATAGCCATCGCTCGGACATGTCTAGGTTTCACTCGTTCCTTCCTACTGAACGCCTCAATCACCACATTTGACTTACCTAGATGGTAGCGAATTTCATACTCATACTTACTATACAATTTAATCCATAAAGTACAACCATCATCTACACTCTTTTCCATTTATTGGTCCAGGTCACGCAGCATTTCTGCTGGCGCGTTCTCTACCTTGGACGTCTCATTTGAAGTAGCCAATATCTGTCCTAAACAAGTGATTCTCTGGATAGTCATAGACATTGCTCTTAACTTGTCTTAGTTTCACTCTCCCTTTCTACTCAACGCATCAACCACTACATTCGATTTATCGAAGCGTCACACAAATCATTCTTCAAAGTCTGGAAAGCCTCTTTTCGTTCTGCGCCCCACTCATACTTCTGATCCCTCTCAGTTAGGGAAGTAATGGGTTTAACAATCTTAGAAAAGTTTTGCGTTGAAAGCGTAGGTAAGCTAAACTGCCATTTCCTAAGAATAATCATATCTCGATGGTGTCGTAGGTAACATCCCAAATCTCACTACCTCATCACTGAGTAACCTTAGCATACAACTTCTCCATCCTTAGTAGATCCAACTCTAACTTCAAATAAACTCCATGCTCCTCTTCTTAACAAACAACACTGGTGCTCCTCACGGAAAATGACTAGGTCATATGAAACCTTCGTCTTGCAACTCTTGAAGTTGTTCAGACAATTCTTCCATTTCCAAGGGTGCTAGACGATATGGAGACTAGCAACTGCGTCGCTAGGACCATGAACTAAATCGTATGCGAATTGCAAACTTGTCATCGTGGTGGTTATCGACAAATCTTTCAAAAACACATCAATGAATCTCGTACGACAGAAATATCACTCAATTTTGGTTCATCTACCTTTGTGTTCATTAAGGTTTTCACGACTCCTTGAGTACGTTCACCATGAACCTGAAGTATCTCATCACCTTCCAACGGTATCCTAACCACCTTCCCATGACATACTATCCCAAACTTCCTCTTGGACAACCGGTCCATTCCCACAAGCACATCAAAGCTTCCACGACTCAACGTAACACGAACTCCAAGGTTACAAACAGCGAATAGGAATAACAAACACGAATTCGAGTCAAAGGCTAAATCATATAGGAGATTCCACATATGCAAATAGACGTGGATCAAATGACATAAGAATCCTTTGAAAGAAAGGATACGTATATGCACCGAGCGAAAACGCAACGAAAGAAATCAACAGACGTACCACGACAAATGAACACATAAAAAAATATATCAATACGAAAGACGGAAATTCTTATACCAATTATCGACATTACTCGAAAGACCAAATTAAGTTTTTATAAAAATCAATTTAAATTAAGAAAGTCACTTTATGTATAAAAATCATTTTAAATAATAAATAAAATTGTCTTAAAATTAATCTTTATAAAATTAATTCTGGTTGTCATAAAAAAAATCTAGAGATGGTTATCTAATGGTGTATCATACCTTACCACTATGAATCACTTTAAACCAGCTTTTTATAATAAAATAAAATTTATTAAACCACTTAAAAATTTTCATATCCTATTTGTATAGACCATTTAAACATGAGTCTTTTGTAACACAGATCATTTTAAACACAGTTTTCCTCACACTAACACAAAACTTCCAAAAGAGTTTTTTATAATTAGACATCAATTTATGAAATATGATACTCAGTACAATGACACCATAATACCAACAGGGATCGTAAAACACCGTACAGACTCTAACACAATTTTATTGTTTGAAAACGAAAGAAAATACCAGGAACCATATACTCAAAATAAAATCAAACGAACTCGTACAAGAAAAACTCATGCAAGACGTTACGTAACCAAAAGAAAACGTAAGGTCTTATTCAAAATAACGATAACAGGGCCGAAACCAAAAAACGATACAACACGTTTGCTCAACGGTTACGAAAACCACGGATATACAAACAAGGGAAGTAATGATCCACGCTGAATATGTTAGTAACAATTAGTGCTTTAAAAAGATACCTTGATACTCATACGAGTAATCAAAGCAATGAAAGAACTAACGAAACACTGCTGAAAATCTAAAAAAGCGATTCCGAATCAACCACAAAACATCGAGAACGTCGAAAAGGAAATCCTTATCCTATACTAACAAAGTACATGAAGGGATGCTAAGCTTAGACTTAGGAAATCCGAACAAACAACCGAGCAAACGAACAACCTATAAAAGCAATACTAGGTATCCGCAAATACTAGATAGAAGGAACTTTCTATCAATACAACTCAACTTTAACATATCCAAGCCAATTTAGTGTAAGAGAATAAATCTCTACCAGTACCATCATCTGTATTCATTAATCACACATACAAAAAAAAAACATATTAACTACCACCTATACAGTTCAAACACAAATAAATGCAATCATGTCACACGTCAACGTGTGTGATGCCTTTTATAATTAATTTGCCCAACATAAATTTAATATGTGCATCCTATCACACATGTACTTACTTCTAAGATTACCCATATCAATCATAATTCACATATAAGCACATATACCACATTGCACATCTTAAACCACTCAAACTTAACACATAAAAGATGCTCCATCAAATAACTACTTACTTATATCAAATGCAAACGAAAATGGGCGACTTAAAATAACAGAAAATCTTGCAACAATTCCCAAAATACGAAATATCTAAAAGAAATAATCAATAACAACATGACGGGGTAAAGGACGGGATAAACTTATGCTGGGCCTCGCTTGGGTTTGACTTTGCCTCCGCAAGAATCACCCGACTCCGCGGGTCCAACCCTATTACGCGAATTCGACAAACGATCAACTATCTTATCTCCTTCGGTTCCACAAGAGGCTCCTTATAACGCTTAAGTCCAGTTGGGAAAACGGTTCCCCAACGAGACTTCTTACGGGTGGGGGAAAAACATAGCTAAAATACTAAGAAAGTAATACATATCATATCCAATAATGGTAGGCAAAATAACTAAAATGACAACTTAGCAAAATACGAGATATATAAGCTATGCAAAAATAGAGGGGAAGCATAGCAGTTATAGCATTAAACACTTAAGCCCTAAATGCATCTACATGAAGGACTCCTAGGTTATAGTCTAGGCTCAACCACCTACTTCTCTATAACCAATGGCTCTGATACCAATCTGTCACACCCCGCCAAGGCGGAAACGCGAGGCGTAAACAAGAATGGATATCATCACAACACATGGTGTCTATATAGAGAATACTAAAATGAAAACTAAAGTAAAGCAAAGACACAAAGTGTCATAACAATACCCAAAACCTAACGGTGTCTTTATTAATGAGAAAGAGGTCTCGTCAATAAATGACATGCAAAACATAATAGAAGGAATTCACATTGACGATAAGCTCCAGTTTGTGGAAGAACCCGTTGAAATCATGGAACGGGAGATCAAACGATTGAAGCGAAGCCGGATACCATTGGTTAAGGTTCGCTGGAACTCCAGGAGAGGTCCTGAGTTCACCTGGGAACGTGAAGATTCGTTCAAACAGAAATACCCACAACTTTTCACAAACCGGGCTTCGTCATCCACTACAAGGTCTTAAGCTTTGAGGACAAAGCTCTTTTAACGGGTGGAGACTGTAACATTTCTCAATTTCAGGTCATTTTACGACTCCTATTATTTGTCACTATTTATTTTGGTCCGATACGCGTTTACTTTTAAATTAACTTTTAAGCTAAATCGCGTAGACCAGAAGTAATCATTTAATGTAAACGGTCATCAAATAAATTAAGGTTTACATCAAACAAGTAATATATAATTATTAAGAAGATAATTATTAACTTTGAGTATTTTATTTTTATTGGTCACGTAAAAGGTTTACGTTTCGCAATAAAATACATTCGGACACACCCCGGAAATACCTAGACTTACCTAGACTCAAACCAATACCCACTTTTAATCCTTAAACACAAAAACTATCAATTTCTTGTGTTAACAAGCCATATGGCCGGATATACACACAAACACACTAGAAAAATCTTCTTATAAATCCCTAAGTACTTGTACAACTTTCCTTTAATTAATGTAGGTACTTAATTGTAGGATCCCGATAACACTTCACTTCACACAATCGACCACGAAATCGGAACTAGAAATGAGAAAGAGAGAGTTGTTTAGAGAGAGAAACTAGAGAGAGAATTGAGAGAGAAAAGAGAAAAGATATTTTAGATATTTTGAACAACTTCTCTTTTCTAAATAGAAAAGAGTTTATATACCCCGTCGCGTTAAATGACGCGCGGGATATTTAACTAGGAC